>VZRF01013948.1:10540-35624 GCA_013396875.1 Vireo altiloquus
TGGTTTGGGCACTGGATAGGTTTGGTTTGAGCACTGGATGGGTTCGGTTTGGGAACTGGATAGGTTTGGTTTGGGCATTGGATAGGTTTGGTTTGGGCACTGGATAGGTTTGGTTCAGGCACTGGATCAGTTTGGTTTGGGCACTGGATCAGTTTGATTTGGGCACTGGATGGGTTTGGTTTGGGCACTGGATGGGTTTGATTTGGGCACTGGATGGATTTGGTTTGGGCACTGGATGGGGTTGGTTTGGGCACTGGATGGGGTTGGTTTGGGCACTGGACCAGCTTGGTTTGGGCACTGGATCAGCTTGGTTTGGGCACTAGGACAGACCCTGTGGATGTGGAGGGTGTCAAACACCCCCTGGGCAGCAGAGAAGCAGTTGCCATCCCCATCCTGAGTGCTGGTGGGAGCTGAATGCTGCTCTTGCAGGTTTTGCTCAGGGCTCTGGTGCTGTGAGCAATGAGCTCATCAGCTCCCTGTGAAAGAAACTCCTTTCCACACCCATTATTCTGCAGAATAAAATGAGTATTCTCCTAGGCTTTGTCAGAGTGAAACAAAGGCCCTGTACAACTGGTGTAGAAATCATAACCATTCACGTACTTGCTGGGGATGAGGAAATTATGTGGGATTTTTCACCCCCTTCTCGGCAGGTAAAATATCCACATGGCAAGGGACAAACTGAAAGAAAGAAAGTGGGTATTTTGAGAATTAGAGGTTTCCTGCTGTCAAAAAGGCTAGANCACGGACTGCTTCCTTGGCATGTGCTTTCTTTTCATCAGAAAAAAGTGGGCATTTTGAGAGTTAGAGATTTCCTGCTGTCAAAAAGGCTAGAAAATGTGATTTAGAGGTTTTAAAAATGACTTAAACCACTGAAGTTTAGTATTTAGAAACCAAATCACCCTCACAGCAAAATGAGGGTGGGGATGCCCTGGCACAGGTGCCCAGAGGAGCTGTGGCTGTTCTGGAAGTGTCCAAGGGATACCTTTCCCTGATGCCCACCCTAACCCTCCCCTCACACATGCCCTGACCCAGCCTTGTGCCATTCATCTCTGAAATAATAAAGGAAGATTCAATTAAAACCTGTCTTCGATGTGAAGCTTTGAAAATTAGACTTGAAAAATGATTTTGCTTCTTAATGGGTTTAATCGTGTGTTGAGAAGCATTTATCTCAGGAATTCTGTTTTATTAACAGTTTATTACTTCATTGGGCAAAAAAAACCCAACCTTACTTTGTTGAACTTTTTCAAATACTGTGATTTCAGCATGTGACCTGTCCTGGTTTTGTCCTGCAGCCAGTCAGAGGAACAGGCTGGAATGTTTGGGTTGGTGCTTTTTTCTAGCTCTGCCTTGACCCATCTTCCAGTTAATCCCGAGTTAAGCCACTGGAGGGCAGGATAGAAACAAAGGAAAGCTCTTTCCAAACCGGGACTCCACCTGGGCACAGATCCGTGTGTGCAGGACATTTATCTCCACAATTCTGCAGCCCTGCTTCCACTCGTTGTGATTAAGGCCTTACACAGCGAAATCCTGGCACAGATAATTAGAGGGGAAGTCCATTTGTTCTGAATTAGAATCAAAATTTTTTATTTAGCAGGTTTTTTTTTTCCCTAAGCCTGATGAATAAGCCTCCCTGAGCACTCAGGTTTATATCACAGAATCCTGGAATGGTTTGGTTGAAGGGACCTCAGAGGTGATCTGGTTCTGGGCAGGGATGGCACACAGCAGCTCAGTGAGACTGCAAACCACGCAGCAGAGGAAACACCCCCAGATTTATAACCCAAAGCATCCCTTGGGCAGCAGCACAAGCACAGGCTTCAGCTGAATGCACCACAGACAGCTTTTGAGAGTCAGAAATAGGTGTCCAGTTTGGAAATTCACCTTTGTTTTTTTTTAAGAAAGCACATAAACTGGACAGATTAATAATTTCTCTATTTGCATAAATAAACCACTACTGTGTATCTCACCATAAATATCAACCTTTGATGCAATCCTTCCAGGACAGCTGCAGGAACTCTCTTGTTTCAATGTATTTGGTGATTTCTCTGTCTTGTTCCAGTTACTTACTAGTTAAAAGATTAAGGTGCTATGTTGAAGTGATCTTTGTGAGTTGTTGGGAGGCTCCAGGTTTTTGTGGAGGTTTTTGGTTGGTTGTTTTTTTGTTTGGTGGTGGTGGGGGATGTTCGTGGGGTTTATTTGTTGGTCTGGGTTTTTTTCCTAAGGAAATCTATTCTACTCAGAGGTAGAGCCATGATTAAGAGCACTCAGGACAACGTTCCTGGCACTCTGAGTGAGTGGTTGTGGCACTGCAACCAACTGGGTGCTAGAAAAACAAATATCCCTGAATCTGTTATCAACACCCACCCCAAAAACCACTGGGGGAAGAGCAGCCTGTGAGGAGGATGTGCCAACCTCAGCAGGGCTGGGGCAGGAGCAAGGAGGTGAAGCACTCAGGGGGCAGGGCTGAGGCTGGTGAGGTGCCACTGATGCCTTTCCCTGGTCTAAACATTAAAACCAAAACATGGTTTATGGGGGAAAGGGGTTTTTACCTCGGGATTTATTTATTTTATTTTATTTTTTATATATTTTCACTTGGGTGCAGCACTTGGTCCAGGTGGAATGCCCCAAAAATACATGCACACCATCACACTGAAATACACACAATTACAGACTTTGCAAAATTAACATATTTATCAAATATCTCCTAATAAGAGGCTCGAGTGAACTCCCCGCTTTGAGGAACTTTCTTTCTTTGATGGGCTCATCTGAGGTTCCAAAATGTGTTCTGGAGAGGCCCTTGGTGTCTGGGGCTCCCAGGATGTTTGCTCTCCTGGTTTAACAGTGCCGTGGGGCTGAGCTGAGTTATCAGCCTTGGGAAGTTACAGTGTGTGGGCTAAAAGCACTGAGAATACATCCAACTATAAAAGAGTGTGTGAGAGGGGTATGAAAGAAAAAGCAAAGAATCCTTCTGGCATCACACAGCCCCGTGGTGTGGCTGTCCCTCCTCGGGCATGGGGCCATCCCCTGTGCCCTGCTCTACACTGCTGCAGGGATCTCTGCATTTCCTGCCACACATTCTGGGTTTGTTTCACTGCAATGCCAGAGTGCAGTGCCCTCCCTCATGGCATGTGAAGCCCCCAGCAGACCTACAGGAAGCTTGGGAGAGCTTTTGGTGTTTGTGTGCAGTGCTTCAGCATCTCCTGAGCAGGTGGGAGAGCAGCTGGAGCCAGCACAGCTCTGCCACAGCCCCTGTCCCTGTCCCTGTGCCCACCTGCCCTCGAGGGGAGCACAGGGAAGCTCGGGCTCAGCTGAGCCCTGGAGCGTTTGGGTGACAAGGAACGCAGCATTTTCCTCTAATAAATTTTTTTTTAAATGGAAAAAAAATAAAAGTCTGGACTGGGAAAATAAGTGGGGTTAGAAGGTGCCTCAGGTGCTGAGTGCAGTACCATAGTGCAATTTAAACAGCACACACAGCAGGGACAAAGCTGATCCCTCTGCTGAGTGCTTCCCTTGGTCTCAGGGAGAGTCAGGCTTGCTGTGACTTCTGGCAGCTTTATAAGGCCTTGCCTAATTAATTTCTAGGCAGTGTTCAAAGCATGCAGGCTCAGGTTTGTGAGCTGAGCTGTTTCAGAGCCCACCTGTGCTGGTCTGAGCGCGGTTGGGTAACCCAGGGTGTCCCCTGGGATGGTCCCACAGCTTTGATGTGGGGCTGTGCAGGTGAGGAGTCAGGGGCTGGCAGAGAGGTCAGCCCCAGCCAGAAGGCATCTCCTGTGTCCTGCTGGTGTTTACCTGCAAACACAAATGCTCCTTCACGTCCAGGGAGCTCCGAGAGGAGCCCTGGGTCTGCCCTGCCAGGGCACCCGGGGGCAGCTGCCAGCCAAGAGGAGAAGCTGATGAAATGTTTGCCAACCAGAGCAGCTGCAGAGACACCCCAGGTGCACCTGCCTGGTCCAGAGCTGTCCCCAGGCACACTCAGGGAGCACAGGGACCAGCACCTACTCCTGCCTCATCTGCCCCTTTCCTGCCCCAGCAGCTTCTGGTTTTGTCTTTCACCTCAGATCCTGCAAGAGTGTGTTTTTGTTAGCCAGCTAATTCTGTGCCTCTGGAAATCCTGCTTCCATTCTTAGCAACCTGCCTGCTTTTTACAAATTAAGAATACCAAGGGAATATAACAATGTGTTTTCCTTGTGGTGAAGACAGCATTTAAAGTACAGAACAGCTATTAAAGACAGTAAAAAATGCAATTTTGATGTTTTCCAATTTTTATTACGGTAGACAGGTAGTTTCATGTTAGAGATAAGCCTATCTGTAAGTGAAATAATTACTCTTTAATTAAGATAATTATAAAAACAGGAATGTAAATACTCAAGGTATAGTATGCCTCAACATTTTTCCTTTCACATTATCCACAAACTTATCTTGCATACCTAAACCCTGTTTTTACTTGATGATTACAACAGCATATGCTCAAAACTGAAAACAGGTCAAGCAATTAAACTGTATGTAGACTGTTAAGTTTAATAGCTGAGAAAGACTTTTTGTTGTCATTTTCCTAATTTCTTCAATCTCTATCTTTTTATCTTATTTTCTAGGGAACTGGTGGGATTCTCCCAGCAGCTCTCTGACACTTTATTTCCAGCTGGATTGGGTCAAGGGGCAATGCTTTCTGAGCTCTGTCAGGGTTCACAGAAACACCTGGCCAAAGGGAAGAGATTTCCCTAGCACTGGAAAAGGCAGCAGCAGAGGGTGAGTTCTTATAGAGAAACAGGTGAGGAAGGAAAATTGTGCAGTTTGGGACCACAGAGGCACCAACCATGACCCAGCAAGCAGGGGCCAGTCCAGCTGCTGGTGGCATTGATTATTTCATCTGTTCTGGTAAGTCACAGCAAAATACAAATCTCTTGTGTGTCTTCTTCGTAGACAAATCCATGAAGCACAGGAATGCAGATTTGTAACACCATTCTATTCCAACCAAAGACAATAAGCTCTTTGCAGTCACAGAGCCCATTATTTCTAGGCTCCTTTCTGTTCACTACACAGAAGTGAACAAAACTTATTAGAGAATGATGGCAGCTGGGTGATTTTATTTTATTAGTTCTTGTAATTAAAAAAAGGGAAATCATGCAGCTGGAATTAATGGTCTAGAGAAACACTCGTGTGCCCAGCTGCTGTCTTGTCTCTTTAGGGAAAGTCCTTCCTCTGATGAGTCTGTGCTGCAGAGAGTCTCATGCTGCTTCTCTTTGAATCTCCCAGTGCTGTTCCCTGTTAGTAACAATGATTTTTCTGAGCCAGCTGTTTAATTTTTTGTCCCCCTTCATTCAGGTGTGTATGACACTGCAGAACCTGACGTGGGGGATCACTGCCCACAGAGCTCTGATTTCTGGCTCAGTGTCTGAGATGCTGTAGGAGAGCATTTCCAAACCCTTGGAAGCTGAGCTGCACGTTGATCAGGTTCCATTTTCAGTGTGTCTCTGAGCTCTGCCTGTGCTTGTTTCAGACCAAACAAGGCTGGTGTGGGAGTTGCAGGCTCAGGTGCCAGCACCTCTGCTGTGCACAGTGCTGGAGGAAATCCCTGTGTCTCTCATGCAAATGAAAGCTCTTGGGCTCTAAGGAAAGTGAAACACCCAAGGAAGGGAAAAACAAAACCAAAAGCAGCACCTGGATCACTCTGCTGCACCTCACCTGTCATGGGACAGCAGTGGCTGTTTGCTGTGGGATCAGAACAGCCTCGTGGGCTTGTAAGACACCAAATGAATGTGGAGAGGATGCTGAGTGCCCTCAGTGCCCATTGGAAAGGGAGATTGCATCAAATCAGGTGGAGATAAGAGCTCTCAATACCTTAAACATCCACAGTTTGGCTTGTTCAGGATGGGGAACCCAGGGTTAGGTCATGCTCAAAGAGTGAATTCCGTGAGCAGAACTGCCACCTGTACAGAATTAGCACTTTTAAACCACTGAGGCAGAGAATCAATGGGGCATTTATTGCACTTAAACAAGAGCAGAAGGTGTGTCCAAAGCCACTAATTCAGTATCATGCAACTTACTTCCCTGTTTGGTCTGTAGGAGCTCAGCCCCAGTGGGAAGGGCACTAAAGTTCTGTGGAAGGGAAATGCCAACCTCCAGTTCTGCAGAGCTTGGAGGGTGACTCAAGTCTGCCAGACAAGCACTGACCTCGAGGTCTCACTTCCATAGATGGAACAACAACTTTGGCCACTTCACACAGGTTAGAGATGCAGTCCCTGATACCTGCAAATGAAAGTGTCTCTGGTGGATGATGCAATGAGCCAGTGAAGAATTCTGATGTCCTTTCTTGGAAAAAAACCAAACCCAAGTTGAATGAAGCTCACGTGGTGCCAGGTGTGTGAGCACCAAGAGCTCAGAAGCAGTGCAGGGCACCCTGAGTGCTGCCCCACAGCTCTTGGGGTGGGATTGTAGCAGCAAAGGCTTCCCTTGGCTCCAGAGCTGCTTGGGTTCATCCTCAGGATTACGTTAACTCTTTTGGTTATTGATATGTTTAATGGAGAATAAAATTTAAAACTGTTTCTTGAGGAAACCATTGCAGTACTTTGGTTGCAGACAAAATGAGGAAATGTTCCACATCCCCAGAGGATCTGGCTCCAGGAAGTTCCCTGTCCAATTCCTGCTGCGGTGAGGGTAGAATGTTCTTGAACAAGTTGTGATGATGAATCCAAAATCATTCCCTGAGGCTTCTGGAGGCTCCTAACTTACTAATTTAATAAGGAAGATGATCAGGTGCCCCTTCATTAGGAGAGCCTTTGGACTCCACACCAAGGAAACTCTGCATTGGAGCAAAGTGCTCATCCTACCTTTGTAAAGAGAGCAAAAGAACTCATGGAATCTGGTATGGGATGGTGAGCTGGGGCTGCTGCTGGCCCAGGAGGGAGCTTGTCCCCAGCTGTGTCAGTGCCCTGCTGCTGCTGCCTTTGCTCTCTGACACGCACGGAATGCCATGGCTTGTCAGCACGTGCCCAGGGCAGGAACGGAGCAAGGGAGAATCTTTTCCAGATCAAGATAATCCTCACAAATTTCAGGGGCAGAACTCTTGAAGACCAAGTGCTGGAGCAAAACGATAACCTAATTGTTTTCTGGAAGTTTGAATCAGAGGAGAGGAGAGGATCTGCCTGCAAAGTGCAACACACAAAGTTGTGAACAATGTCAGCTCTGCACCCTCCTAACCTGTACACCCAAGCAGACAAAGCTGCCATCAAGGACATCTGTAAAAGCAGACAGCAGCTCAAAATTACCCCAGATTGGTAGTGAGCACCAATTTTTAAATTTTGAAGGAAGTTTAGTGGGTTCTGTAAGGCAAATCGTTCTGGGTGCTGTTTGCAGAGCACAGGTATCCCAATTTAACCTTTACTGTGTCACTAAAAGGTTTTTCACTGATACCCTCGACAAAGCAGCCAAAGAGAGAATGGTGCCCAGGGAGTGTGGGCTGTGCAGGGTGGCACTTACAGCTCAGTGCCAGGACAGCCCAAATTCCTCTCAGTAAAATTTACCTCTTCTGGTGTCCTTGATGTCCTCTGAGGGTATAAGCCTAAGAGCTTCACATTTTAAGGCTCTTGATAAACCAAAGAATGAGCATATTTTTATTGAGGTCGCACTGCTTAGCACTGAATGATCTAAAAGAATAAACTTGGTGTCACAGACAGGTTCCATATAAATCTCCTTTACGAAGCTGTTGCACCACAGCTCTCAGCAGTTGTCACATCCAGCAGAATAAAACATGGATTGCTAATTTCCATCAAACCTCTCCACGTTCTATTTGTGGGGCAGTGCTTTGCCATTGTAACTTCTGCAACAGCACAGGAGATGAGAGTCAGATCTCACCCTACACAGGCAAAAACTCCTTGGGCCAGGAAACGCTGGGAGCTGATAAACCAAAGGAAATGCTTCGAATTTCCTTATCAGAGGAGTGGCATTGCCTTTGTCTGTCTGAGCAGGGTGGGGCCTGCTAACGCTGGAGTGTCTGGGAGCCTGGAGGGAGGACACAGGAGTTCAGGTGCTGCCGGAGGGAGGACAGAGTTTGGGTGTCACAGCAGGGCTGGCAGAGTTTGGGTATCACAGGAGGGAGGACAGAGTGTGGGTGTCACAGGAGGGATGGCAGAGTTCAGGTGTCACAGGAGGGATGGCAGAGCTCAGGTGTCACAGGAGGGATGGCAGAGTTTGGGTATCACAGGAGGGATGGCAGAGTTCAGGTGTCACAGCAGGGCTGGCAGAGTTTGGGTATCACAGGAGGGATGGCAGAGTTCAGGTGTCACAGCAGGGCTGGCAGAGTTTGGGTATCACAGGAGGGATGGCAGAGTTTGGGTGTCACAGGAGGGATGGCAGAGCTCAGGTGTCACAGCAAAGCTGGCAGGCAGTGGCAGCCAGCTCCAAGCACCACTGCTCCAAGAGGCAAAGCAAAGATTAATAGGCTTGAGAATTAATCCTTTTTTTTTTTTTTTGGTGCCTGGTTGGGAAATGATTCAAATCATTGTAGATTGTGTGTTTAATGGGATGATAGGAAATACCCGCAATGTAAAACAAAGTGTGAGGATATAATAATAATCTTCAAATAAATGATGATCAATATTTGATTTCATCAATATCAAATCATCAAATATATATATATTATATAAATAAATGATATTTCATCAAATAAAAACATCAATGTGTGCTGCAACTTCTGTGTAATGCCCTAAACACCACGTGGATTTACACTGCACTGGATCCATAGTTTTGTGCATCTCGGTGGAGGAATGCTATGGTTTGCTGGAAGATAGAACTGGAAAACCTCTGATGTCCTCATGTCCTTTCTGAACTCCAGAGACTGCAGAAGGATGTGGCCACAAGGGAAACCAGGATGAAGTTCCCAGTGGGACAACACTCACAAAGTGGTTTCAGTGCCTTGGGCTTTTGTGAAGTTCTTTTGCACCTTGAGGGGAGTTCAAGATCACTTTTATATAAGCACTGGCCAGTCAAGCCTTAACTAACCCCACAAAAGTAATGCAGAAGTGATTAAAAGTCTCCATTTTCCATCCTTCTGCCTCTCCCACCATGCTGCTGAGGACATTTCCATCTCTCTTGGGTAATTAGTCTTGAATTTTGTTGTTTCAAAATACCCTTTTGTTAAGTTTTTATTTTATAAAAAAAAGATTATTGGGAATTCTTTTACTGTTTCAATGTCTGTCATATGTTACTCCAGTAAATAACTTTAAAAAAATCAAATATTGATTTATATGTTTGGCTTCCCTTTGTTCTATACAAGAGCAATGATTTCACTTAGCTATTATGATGGATAAAACTTCAGAGATAATTAAATACATTAAATCCCTAAGGGAAGACTTACTTCAGGTCTGAACTATTCAGACTTAAAAGCATTTGGAAAGTGTTAAACCCACTATCATGTCAATATTGTGACTTTAAACCCCCAGCAGACCCTCAGTGAACAGATGCAGTGCGAGGAACTGGTGTGTGTTTGGGGCATTTCCTTGTATTCCAACAAAACTAGCAGCACTGTTGAGTATTCTGTGTGACCCTTTAATAAATCCACAGTAGCTGACTAAGAACTGGGACTTTATTCCCTTTTTAAATGATGTGCAGCCGTGGTTGGGTGCTGAGAGCCTCCTTTGCCCCTGGCACTGCTGGGCTGGGGCTGCTGAAGCCTCGTGATGTGTCTGTCTGTCCCTGCCTTGCTTTTTCCCAGCCATTCCTTTTCCTGGGCAAGAACAGGAACAATGTTCGACTTTGCCCTCCTGTTGGATGTATTCCCCACCCCTGGCAGTGTCCCAGGCCAGGCTGGACGGGGCTTGGAGCAGCCTGGGGCAGTGGAAGGGCTGGGATGAGATGAGCTTTCACAGCCTTCCCCACCAACCCAAAGCACTCCAGGATTCTCTGATAACGAGTTAATACCTCAAGACTTGGGTATTCAGGGTTATTAGCAGGGTATTACATTAGCAGTGTACTGAGCACACAACTGCAGAGGGCATCAGGCATCTCCTGCCTCTTCCACGTTGGTTCTGGACTGATTTAGGACTTGCTGTTCACATTAATGCAATTGTCAGCTGTTGTCACCTGAGCTGGTGAGGAGCCACTGAGCCAAGGAATCCTAACCAGGCAACTCTAGGAAATCATTTCCTGTAGTGAATTGCACTACGAGTTCTGTTTAAGTCAACACATGAGTTTTTACATTCCTTTAGATGCAAAAATGTATTTTTTCAACTTCAGCTGAAAAATTTGAATAAGAGGAAAAACATGAAATTTCCTGAAAAGGGCAAAAATTCCCACACATAAAATATCAACATTCCACACGAAAATTGACTACACATCCAAACTGCAACAGATGTAACCACGAGTGAGAGGGGGAAAGTTCCCTGGCTCAGGATCATTGCCCTGCAGCAGTGCCAGGCCCCAGGGCTCAGGCCAGGATTTGGGTTCCTGCCAGCAGAGCCACACCAGCCCTGCAGGACTCCCTGCCCAATCTCCCCTGGCTGTGTTGATGGAGCCCTGCAGGACCAAGGGGTGGACGTGGGAAGCCCAGGTTTGGCTCCAGGCTGGCATGGTCACAGGCTGCCATCCCACCTGGGGCTGGCATGGCTCTGGGGGCACCTCTTGGTCACACATTCCAAGGCAGGGGAGCTGAACCCACACATTTGGAGCTCCTAACAGCTGGTTTTGCATCTGACCCAATGCAGGCAACAGGAGAATGTGATCCTGGTCCTTCCATTTCTTCTGCCTAAGGCACAAAGGTGAACAGAGAGATTAGACCTAAAAAAAACCCCAAAGAAATAGAAAAATAAGATTGTCAAAGCTTTTCTTTTACCAGCAAAGCCAGTTCTCATGCTGACTAGACTGGTCCAGGAGGACCCAACCTATTTTATCTCCCTTTTGACAGCACATCTTGACAGCCACTGGTCTGAGGCAAGCATCAAGCATTGCAGAGCAGCCCCTGAGCAGGTGGGGCAGTGCCAGCCAGTGCCAGCAGCCAGGGCAGTCCCTGAACTCCCTGCAGGGCTGTGGGGCAGTGCCAGCAGCCAGGGCAGCCCCTGAGCTCCCTGCAGGGCTGTGGGGCAGTGCCAGCCAGTGCCAGCAGCCAGGGCAGCCCCTGAGCTCCCTGCAGGGCTGTGGGGCAGTGCCAGCAGCCAGGGCAGCCCCTGAGCTCCCTGCAGGGCTGTGGGGCAGTGCCAGCAGCCAGAGCAGCCCCTGAGCTCCCTGCAGGGCTGTGGGGCAGTGCCAGCCAGTGCCAGCAGCCAGGGCAGCCCCTGAGCTCCCTGCAGGGCTGTGGGGCAGTGCCAGCAGCCAGGGCATCCCCTGAGCTCCCTGCAGGGCTGTGGGGCAGTGCCAGCAGCCAGGGCAGCCCCTGAGCTCCCTGCAGGGCTGTGGGGCAGTGCCAGCCAGTGCCAGCAGCCAGGGCAGCCCCTGAGCTCCCTGCAGGGCTGTGGGGCAGTGCCAGCCAGTGCCAGCAGCCAGGGCAGCCCTCACAGACACCCTGTCAGCAGCACAGCCAGCACAGAAGGCATCAGCATTCTCTAGGCAGAATATGTGAATCAGAAGATTTATTAGGCAGAGAATGAATCCAGTAGATGATAATGTGGGAGACTTGGCATCTCTGCTACGCCTGCTCCATGAATAAATTTCAGTATTTGTATGTTTAATGAAAAAAAAGGAGCCTCTTAATATTAAAAGGGTTAATCCTTAACTCATTTCTCTTTCAGAGACAAGAAATATTTTCTGTAAGTCATAAATAACACATTTTAATAAACTGAGACTTTGATTACTTCATGCGGTCCGACTTGCATTGTAATTTTGCAGAGACTCTTTGACACCGTTCCAAAATCCAGTTTCTGTTGTGCATATTAAAAGTTCTACATATTTCAGACGTGTACAGGTCTTCATGGTCTACTAGTGAACAGTGTTATTACTGAAAATAAGTTTGACCTTCTAGAGAAATAATTGACTTTTAACGGAAAGTGATTTTATTTTTAAAAAAAACTTCATTGTTTTCATGATTTACCTTTAATTTATGTTCCCGTACTATGCAGTCATTTTTCTCAAACTGCACTAATTTTGTAGTTCAAACAAGGCTTCCATTTCACCCTTGAGCCAGGATCCCTGATTTTTCTTTCAACTGGAAGTGCACAAGCTAAATTTTTGGAATCGGTTCAAGGTCAAATTCAGTTCCTTGGAGTTTTGTCTTGAATGTGAACTTCACCAAGGAATGAGAAAATGTGACTTTTTCTTAGTGACAAATAGTAGCCAATACATTGGTGGTGACATTAAAGGAGCAAGAGGGCTCATGGTGGCATGTGCTGCAGGGCTGGAAGGAGCTTTAGCTGCTTGAAAAGGCTGGAAATTAATTCAAGCAGCATCTGGTTTGCCCTCTCTAATTTACTTTCATTGATTATATCCCTACAATGAGCATCTGGTAGAGAACATTTTAAACGTGGTTCCCTCCCTGACCCCCAGAAAAAGGAGTAAGGAATGAATATATTTACTTGTGGGTTCAGCAGGTGCATGCTGAACTGCTTGAAATTTTGAGTTTATTTCCATACTGGGGAAAATTGTGCCTTATGTACTTGGAAAACTGTTTATCTAATGATGTGTGCAAGAATCCCTGGTCATTGACCACTGTGTGCAATCCACTGAACTCTTGTGGGAGGTTAAGACTGCCCTGTAGTGCAATGAGTCAGGAGAGGCTCCAGGTTTGGGGGAGCCAGCAGCATCTCCTCATTTCCGTGCAGTGATGAGGGTTGGGAATCACTGACATCACCCACAAGGGTCAGAGCTTCCAGTCTGCTCCCCCAGCAAACAGAGCTCAGCTGGTGTCACAGCTGTCCTCAGAGAGCTTCTGCCAGCACCTCTGCAGGTCACACTGGGACAGCCTTTTCACAAACACCAGGGTTTGCACAGAAGAAATATGCTTTCCCTCACATTAGAGAAGTGTTTCAGCTGTTAACAAGTAGAAAATGTGCAAAAAGTTATGGACAACCCTTCAGCAAAGCTCAGGTTCTGCAGAGAACTCTCTGAGCAGCCCTGAGCCAAAGAGGAGACCTTGGCCCCTGTGTCAGCTGAATGAGCTCCTTCCAGGAAGCCTCAGGTATTTTCTCTGTTTACAACCACATATTAAGGATTTTTCCCCACATCTCCAGCATTTCACTGTCTTTTCAATCAATGAGATGACACCAGGGACCTTTGCATTTTTGCCATTTTGGGTTTCCTGTGGCTGCCCCAGGGGTGAGCTGCTCTCCCTCCCCTGGGAGGCACTTTTTGGGTGCAGCAGGAGTGGCTCTGCAGCTGGAGGCTGTGAGCTGCTCTCCCTCCCCTGGGAGGCACTTTTTGGGTGCAGCAGGAGTGGCTCTGCCTGGCAGAGCACATCTGGCAGGGGAGCAGAGCCCAGAGCTGGCACTGCCGAGCCCCTGCCATGCCAGGGAGCTCCCAAAGGGTCCTGGTTAACACCACCCATTGCTGCTGAGAATGCAGCCATGCTTTGCCCTCCCTGGAATCTCTTTGTTCAGAGCTGGCTGTTCATCTTTAACCCTGGTTATTTATGGTTTACCTGATTTTGGCCGAGCTGAGTTCAGGGCTGAGTAATTTTCCAGCAACTTTGTACATGATGAACACTTCACTAAACTTGCTACCAATGCCTTTGATCAATGTTCTCTTATAAAAGTAATTATTCAAAGCAAAACAGGCTGCTGATGGAGTTCTTAGCTCGCTTTTGAACTGCCATGCTGGTGGTGGATAGTGTTTATATTCTAATTGTGAATGATAATGGCATTTATTTCTCCTTCCAGTTGCTTTTACTGAAGGGTCTGCTGTAACTTGGGGTCTCTATTAACTCACCCAGACACTCACTTTACCCAGAGGTATTTCTCACTTGTGCAGTGTCGATGGAATAGCTCCTGCACAGCAGCAGAAAGGGATACAGAGGCTGCTGAAGATTTCCTGTGAAAACAATGAAATCATCCTTCCAAGCACATGGAAAAGAGAAAGGATGAGAATTGTTTGTGTGGCTGCAGGAGTTACAGTAAAGGATTCTTAGAGAAAGGTGCTTGAAGGAAGGATTAAAATGAAAAGTCAGGACTCATCTGAGGCTTCAGGACTGGGGAGGTCGTTCTGGGATCAGGAGTAGGACAGAAGAAGTGAAGACAAGAACAGGAGCCTGTAAAAGCAAAGTTACAGAGACATCAGTGGTTCCAACAAGCCTTGAGAAGCAAAGGTTAGGACAGTAACCATGTACTTCATTTTTTCTTTCTCAGCTGTTGAGTAGAATCTGGTTTTGCACTAAACTTTGTATTTTTACACAGGGATCAGTTACTTCATGTCCATCCTAAGTGTACAGCCATGGCACAGCAGCAGAGCAGGGCATGCAGGGCACCTCAGAGCTTCCCTCGGAGCACACAGGAACCACCAAGAACTGCCCTCACTGGTGTGACTGTGAGACTTGGGACAGACTTCAGTCAAACTTCCATCCTTGTCATGAACTGGTCTCTCTGTTTATCAGGAAACAACAACAGAAAAGTTGTTGTTTCAAGTTCTGCATGATGTGGTATTTTTCATTCTTTGCTGGTCATGTAGAAGGAGCTATTCTTCTTTGNAGAAAATCTCAAGAAAAGAAATCTTCCTCCCATTTTCAAGTTCTGCATGAAGTGGTGTTTTTCATTCTTTGCTGGTCGTGTAGAAGGAGCTATTCTTCTTTGGGCTTCCTTATTTTGCTGTGTTTAGGGATTATCCTCTTTGAGTAATTTCCAGCTCAGGTTAATTTTGGCCATTGTGTGTGTTTTACCTCAGATTATTGTCTGCTGTAGTTGGTGTCCCTGTTCATGTCACTGGGGCCAGAAATCCAACTGATGGAGATGTGCTTCAGTGCTTGAACAGAAATACTGCCATTGGACATTTCTAATAGTGTTATCTGTGTCTTGACTTAGCTGGAAAAAAAGGCAATTATTATGATTACTTTGCTTTGTTTTTCTCATTCTCATATCCCTCACACTGGAATAAAATTTTCCCTTGGCTTCAATGGAATCACTTCTTATTAAGTGCAGTACAAATAAGAGCAGGAGCTGGTGTGCAAACGTTGAATTATTCATTGTGTCTTGAGGAGGGCTTTCTGAGATACCCAGTATCTTTGATCTCTGACATCACTGCTTGGGAAAGCCAAGAGGAGACATCCTACAACTGAAATGTAAATTCCCAGATATGACCTGAAACTTAAATTCCAGTAATATTCCTCCTCCAGGTGATCTCTTATTTCATATAAACCCAGCTTAACAAATATTCACCACCCCCACTGCAGCCAGCTTTGTGCAATCTAAAAGCAATGGTGCACAACTAATTGCTGGTGCATTGTGCTCAGTTATAGCAGCAGTGAATGATTTCCAAAAGTTGATTATTCTTGGATGAATGATCCTCTTACCTCTGCTACATGCAGGATTTACTTTTGCTGCCACGGCAGAGAGCTAAGCACGTGTTCTGCCTCCGTGGAACATCAGTGTGGGGTGGTGAATCCATCCCATGCCTGGCAGTGGGTGTGTGCTCTGATGGTTTCCACACTGATGTTTTATGGTGCACACAATCACCGGGCCACACGTGGAAGAGAGAGGGCTAAAATGGAATTTAATAACTCCAACTCGATCCAAAGTCTTCAAAGAGTTTCCAAAAAAAGAATTATGCACGCTGGCAGGAGACAGTGTTTGTAAATGTAATGCTTTTGCTCTTTTCAGTTGTAGAATATGCAAAAAATAAACAGCAGCCTGTGCATTCCTCATGGCAGGCAGCTCCAGTGGCTTCTCAGAAGGCTGAAATCAGCCCTGAGAGCGCAAAGCAATGCGACTGTCAGCACATCCCTCTGCAGGCTGCTTGCAGGGTTATCAACAAGGTGTTCAGAAAATATTGGTTCACACAGAGACTTCAAACTCTCTTTTACTTCTGGCAAATTAACTGAACCTTTTGCAGTCAAAGCCACTCACTGATATGAAGACCAACTCAGTGTCCAACCCTCAGTGCTGAAAAAAGAGCAGGGAAATTATTTAAGAAGTTTAAATGAGTAGAAGCTCAAATTGCCATTTCTGAAATAATTTATCTGTGGCTGCTCCATCCCTGGCAGTGTCCAAGGCCAGGCTGTGCTTTGTGCAGACACCCAGGGGTCCAAATGGTGCCATAAAATTGCACAAAGTTCCACTCTCACTGGAAATCCACAGATTCAGCTCCTCCAGTCTCAATTTACGTTTGTAAAGCAAGTTAACAAATTGTGGAGAAGTTAGTCCAGGGTGTGTTGTTATCCATTAGGGTTGGAACCTGCCAAGACCAGATCCTGATGTGATTACTTAGACAAAAGTATCACTGAAGTTCTGGAGTTTTGCCCAAATTAGGACTCCAGCGCTCAGTCCTTGGTCCTTTATGTCATCAGCAATCATAATGAGGTTATTTGTTAATGTTCTCAGCTAAATAGTATCTAACAAGAAATTGTCACATTTGTTTGACAGAACAAAATATGTTTTCATGTGAAATCTGTTCTTCAAAATTCCAAGCCCTGTTTACACCCAGGAAATTGCTTCATTTGCAGCAATTTCCTTTTCTTTAATTCCATTTCCAATTCCCATTATGAAACTCCCAGGCATGTAGTATGGCCCAATAAATAGGTGGAGTAGGAGCAGAAAGGAGGAAATACCTGCCCTTTTGTACATTTTACTCCCATTTAGAGAAGGAAAATAAGAGAGACATATACAGAAATTCCAAATGTAAGCAGTTAACAATAATTAGCAGCAAGATTAGCACTTGATTAACACTTTTTTGATTTTTTCCATATCCCCCTTTGCAGCCAGACATGAGTGGAATATTGTAGCTGACGTCCTACCAGCCCTTTTGTGAGAATTCCAGTGCAGATTGTGCAGCTACGCCCCTGAGCCCTGCTCCCAGCAGAGCTGGATGCCACCATCCCCAGCCCACAGGCAGGGAGGCTGCAAAATGTCCCTCAAATGTCCCTCAAACGTCCCTCAAACGTCCCCCAAAGGCGTCACAAGCCACAGTGAGGGAGATCCAGCTGGATCCAGCCCATCCTGACCTCTTTTCCCACCTCCTAGCAGAAGTACCCTGAGCTGGGCTGGGGGAGGATATTTTGGGTGTGGAACTCTGGTTCTCCATGTTGCCTTTGCCTGGTCTTAAAATTAAAACCAACACACGGTTTGTGGGGAAAAGAGGTTTTTACCTCGGTGTTTATTTCAGGATCCTTGGGTGCAGCACTTGGTCCAGGTGGAATGCCTGGAAAATGCATGTACCTGTCACACTGAAATACACACAATTATAGGCTTTGTAAAATTAACATATTTATCAAAGATTCCCCAATGAGAGGCTGGAGTGAAGCCCTCGTTGTGAGGAACCTTCCCCCTGGCTGGGCCTGTCTGAGGCTCCAAAATGTGTTCTGGAGAGGCTCCATCTTTGAGGTCGTACAGATAGTTACAAAATATTTTGTGAGGTAGAGATCTGTACTTTATTTTTTTTATCTTCCTCTTGCGTGTGTTATACAGACATGAAAGATTTGTTGTTTGAAAGGGCTTTGAGTAGAAAGCAGGACCAGATTAAAAGAAAAATAAACAACCAAAAAACTGCTCCTTTGATATTAATTGGACAACTTTCTTCATTGATCTCAATACAGACTTGAGGAAAACCCAGTGAAACCAGTGCAAGTCCTCTACTGTCTCAGATAAGCCTTGAATTAAGCTGCAGCCTTCTCTCCTGTGCCACACAGAAATCAGTCCCAGCATTTGCCCTGCTGCAGTTCTGCACCAGTCAGACAAGTTGTTCCACCTGGTTTAGCCTGTGCCCTGTGTTTCATGAGCAATGTAAAAGATCCTCATTGCTGTTCTAAAAATACAATGTACTCAACAATCCTAATCCAGCAGTGCAAGACAACACAGGTCTCTTTCATTAGTGGATTGTGGTAGGTATTGCTGAATCTAGTTCAAACAATTACTATTCAATTTTATATCTGCAGGCAGTGTAATAAACTGGAATACAGTTTTCACTCTGATCAGTCACACGAGAAGTATCTCCTTACTGCTGCATACCCTTAAGCATCCTAATTCACCCACAGGAGCATTCTGGCAAGTGCTGCATCCTCTCCATCCTCATCCTGTCCTGAGTGCAGGCTCCAGCCAGGGCTGCTTGTTTTGGGCAGCCTCTCCTCAAAGGGCCACCAGCTCTGCTGGTTCTTAATAAACAAAATTTGGGGCTTTGCTGTTGTTTCGGTTTGGTGTTTTTAAGAATAATTCCACGNTGAAGGTGCACCCAAAGCCACACACTGAGCCCAAACTCTGAGCTCTGGTGAACTGGATCAGAGCATTCAGCCAGCAGTGTGGTGATGGAAGCAGCTCTGCTGGTTCTTAATCCTCAAAATTTGGGGCTTTGCTGTTGTTTCGGTTTGGTGTTTTTAAGAATAATTCCACTAAGAGGAATTAAGAGGAATAGGAGGAAGCAGTGAAAGGAAAGAATCACTAAACCCTTCACAAAACAGAATTAATGTTCTGACACGCTTTTTTCTTCTAAATCTTTTGTCTGACTTGTGCAGAAAATGCAGCATAAGATTGTCACAGATGAAGATTGGAGCCTTTTTTGAAGCCACATCACTGCTGCATGTTGCAGTTGACCACAGTGTATTTTAAAAGAGCAGCTGGACAAAGTGAGGTCAAGGAAGTTGTGTCAATGTGAGCCAAAAAATGAGAGGGTAGAAGCCTGCTAAGTGAAGAATTTCGAGGTTTGCATAATTCCCAAAAAATCAACTTCTTGGTGAAATTGCCTTGCATTCCCAGATGAGCTCTGCTGGATTTTTTTATGTAGGGATCAACCCAGTTCAAAACATGGCATGGGAGTGCAGGGGGAGAGGATGGGCAGGCTGAAAGAGCAAAGGAAGCTCAGATGTTGCCTGTGGATGAAAATGTGTCCCTTCCTGGGAAGGAGGCACTGCCAGCAGAGTGACCACTGTGGGTCAGCTCTGACTTGTGCCCGGACAAAAGGAGGCTGCAGCTGACAGGAGTGGGGAGGATCTGTTTGCAGAGCTCAGGGAGTGGAGGATTGTCTTCATTAATTCTACGTGTGAACATAAAATTAAATAAGGCTAATGAATCGTGTAAAAGAACTATTTTAAATGCTCAGGAAAATAAAAGTGGATAAACTTCTGTTGAATATTGTGTCCAGTGACGTGGTGTCGCTCAGGAAAGCGTGTGCATGTCCCAGGTTAGCACACGTGCCCTAATGAGCTCCCTTCCCACAGCTAATGCTGGCTCTTTGTAATAAACAAAGAGTGCAGGTAGGCTGCAGAACACAGGCTGCTAATTAGCTTTTTTCTTTTTTTTAATGTCTGAGCTGTGAAAATTGGCTGCAGCACTCCCTGTGATTATACCTTTGCCTACTACAAATTTTGCTGATGTTTTGTTGAGGGAGAAATAGCAATTACGCAAGCTGCAGGTGCCGTGACAGCACTCCAAGGTGTGCTGGTGGAGTAAACAGCCCTGCAGGATCAATTTCCCTGTGTTTCAAAGCAGAGCAAGTGTTCTGTAAACCTGCAGATGCTGAAAGATGTGTCTCTTCACGTGTCCAGTGCCAGAGAGCCTCAGAGGGCTCCAGTAAAGGACTCACCTCATTGTTTCCCGGAGGTTGGGCTCTAATGTGTGGTGCAAAGGTAAACAAACATCATGTCTTGGTACAAAGAGGGCTCAGTGTTCCTCAGCACACAGGATTCAGGCTGCTGCTAAGGGGAACAGGAAGAATTCTCATTAATGCTTTATCTGTTATGAAAGAGAACAGGGATGGGGATGATGCTGACATCCTCTGTGCTGCTTCTGCTTTGCCTTCCCAAAGGCAGAGAATGCCTGAAAGGCCTTTTGGGTCCACAGGGGCATTTCAAGCCTTGCACTGACTACCATGTACTCCTGTGAAATATCTGCACAGAGAAATATCCTCTTCCTACAGCAAATTCAGCTTCACCAAATGTACCCAAAGAGAACACGAGGCTGCTCCCCACAGGATCCCAGAATGGTTTGGGTGGGAAGGGACTTGAAGATCACCTCGTTCCAAGCCCAACCTTCCACTTGTCCTGTTCTCCCTGTGTCCCCTCAATAACTCCTGATCTCCTCCTCCGCCGTGCAGGCTCTGCTGTTCCAGTTCTCCCATCTCAGACACGCTGCTGTTCACACACCTCTCTGGAGCTTTAGGAATCTCCTGTACTCTCTGCCTGTGCCTGTAAGAATTCCCACTCCTTCATCATACTCTTTGCTATCTTCTCTCTGGTGTCTAAAACGCTGCAGTCTTCTGTGCAGGGCTGGTTAATGAGTGTAAACTGAATTTAAAACAGCTGAATCTAGCTTTGAGACAACTAGATAGCTTTTGGAGGGGGAAAACTAATTGGAGAGTAAATGAGAAAATCCCGTCTAACATTTTCACTCTGAACATTGAAGGATAATTCTGTAACTTGGTTGTATCTCAGCCTTGGTTTTACCTCTGTTGAATTTAGGTCTCTAAAGATGCTCTAGCACACATTTTCTCCCAAAATTTCACTAGCAGTTGTTGGAAAATTGTACCACGAGGAACTATAAACTGCACTGTGGCAGATTTCCTTGGGCAGGTGAAGATGTAGAGAGAAATCTGCAGCTGGAGGGATGGGACAGGCACAAACCCCAAACACACCCCCAAACACACAGAACCCCCAAGCATACAGAAACCCCAAACACACAGAACCCCAAACACACAGAACCCCCAAACACACAGAAACCCCAAACACACACACCCAGAGAGCCACCCCAAAGAGACCCCAAGCAAACTCTCCGCTTGGAGGGTGAGGGAGCTCTTCAGGAGGCTTCATGGAGGAAACACAGAGTAAGAAGTGTTGTGCAAGCCCAGGGCCTGGCACACAACTGGCTTTTACCTGATTTGAATAGCAGAGCTGGGGAAGGTGGGGCAGGGCAAGCCTGGGGCCAGGCAGGCATGACAAGGAGCCTTTAGAAAGGGAGTGGAGGAGAATTTCGGCTGGAGTGGCTTTGAGAGGATAATGTGGGTGCATTTGGAGAGAAATGGTGCCTGTATTTACTCACCATCCCAAGCTGGCACTTGTTCTGGGGAGGGTGGAAGGTATTCCCCCTTCTGCTGGCACTGCTAACACAAAAAACACTGAGCCTGTGGGTGACCTCCCCTTGTGGGTGTGGAAGGATATAAACCAGGGAAAATGGTGAGTTAGTCCTCGGTTAGCTGTGGAAAGAGGAGGAAAATTGGTGGCTGTTTGTTGGCTGGAGCTGCCCTCTCAGAGAGGGAAGCATCCCTGGAGGTGCCCAGGCTGCCTTTGGGTGAGGATTCGTTTCCTTGGCAGGGCTGGAGGCAGCACATCTGTGTGGAATCTCTGCAAACACAGCCCTGTGGGAGAGACTCTGCCTTGGCAAATACACCTCAGCCATCAGGAGATACTCCTGATTATCGTGGGTTTGCCTTCTCTGCTGCCCAAGAACAGAAAATCTGGGGTGCTGCAGCTGCTGCCTCTAAGCTTCCAGTGAGGACTCAGGCTTTAGTGGGACATTCACTTCACAAACCAGTAAGGCCTTGCTCTGAAGCCATTAATGACCATTCCAAAGATGAAATTTGTCGTTTGCTGGTTTCCCTTTCCCTGTTCTGTGCCCTTGCCTGGCAGGGCAGGAGGCTGGGCTCCAAACAGAGCTCCAGGGGCTGTGCTGCTGCTGGGCTGGCCATGGCTCCTGTGTGGGAGCTCTGTGCTCTGCCTGCCAGAACAACCTGTCTGAAAATGGCAACAGAAATGCTCAGGTGTGAACAGCAGCTCTCCTGTGGCTGCTGGGGGCTGTGAGGGGAGACAGGGACCTGGAGTCACCATGGCTCAAGGAACCCAGGAAGAGATGATGATGATGTCACCTGTATTGCAAATTTGGTGCTGAAAATATATTTTTTTTCTTTTAAATTAAACCAATAAGCTGCCATCAAGGGAATTGATTCTGGGTTTTTGTCTCTTCCTTTCCCCTCCCCTCAGTGTGCTTATGAAAAGTTACAGAGTCACTTTGTGTTTTGTTTTGCTTTTCCTTACACGGCGATGCTCCAGCTACTCTCTTCTCAAGCCTGATCAAGCCTTCTATTTGATCCCAAACAGTCCAGGTTTTCAGTTTATGGAATTATGAATAAAGGCTTCGTGTGCCATTTAAGATACACGTTCCTTCTCATTCAGAAGTGTTTGGCATTTACCCTTCTTATTTAAACATGTTTAAGCGATTCCATTACTAAATACTGCTGGAGGGAACCAAAGAGGGAGAAGAAATTTGGCACAAATCCCAGTGCAATTTGGAGGCGAAGGTCTGAGGATGCTCACTATCCTATAGAATGACAGTAATTAAAATTAATGAAAAATCACTGCATAACACCCACCACTTGACATATTTCCTCAGGTGGTTTTTGCAAAAATCTCCAAGAGAGACCTGTGGCTTGGGGCTTTGAAGTTCCCCTGCCCCTCCTCAGTCTCACCTCAGCTTTCATAAATACAGATGGATACTTGAATAAATATTCTGAAAGAAGTTCATTACTTAAGACTCATCTGTCCTAAGTAGTCTAATTTCTGTCTCAAGATGCCTCTGTAAAACTTTTGGTTTTGACATTTACTTTTTGCATTCGTGCCCAGGTAGAAGAATTAGAATTTGAGGAACTGCTGTTGTGTCCCAGTGGCAGGGATACAACTCCTCTGCAGCAGAGAGTCAGCAAGAGGAGCAAACTTTGAGGGATCAGCCCATCTTTTATAGTGTTGGTTCTTTTTTTCCAGATGAAACAGCCCTGAAAGAACCCTACTAAATTGTGTCTTCTGTTTCCAGCACACAGTGCCACCTACCCAGCTCTGTGGATTCTCTTCCAGGTGAAGGAAACTTCCTGCCCTCTTTTTTTTCATTTATTTTTTTTCCCTAAAAACAATTAAGACTTAAGAGAAACACTTAAGAGAAAATTCTGATCTCTTTGTGAAAATCTAATCTTTTTTCTTGCTGAGAAAAAAGATCAACATCAGCACATCAGGCAAAAGAGTTTCCAGTGTCACTTGGAAGTGACATTAAAAGATTCTTCGGAATCAGCAAAGCACCGAACACATAAAATCCTCATGCTCTACACCCTCAGTGTTTGGTGAACAGTCAAGACATTTTATTACCCTAAGGAAAGAGACAGAGTTGTTTTTGTCTCGGTACTTCTTATTCTGAGTTATTCTTTGTTTTTTGTCATGTTGCAAATCAGCAGTGAAGGAACCTCACTCAGCAAGCAGTAAAAGCAGCAACAAATGTTTACCCCTTGGGATATGTACTCTGGAGAGAAATCCCCACCCAAACTGAGCAGACTCTCCAAGCTCTACGCGTGCAGGTTCAGCTTGACTTGGAGTACAGGCACCCAGCCAACGGAGGAATCACACAATCCACCTCTGTATTTGAGGCTGAAACATTCCCCATCCAGCAGGTTAATGAGTTATCCATGAAGCACGAGAAGCACCAGAACTGCACTTTGAAATATCTGATATTAAATCTCTAAAATAAACATTGAGAACTAGAGAAAATAAATTGCTCTGTGAAAGAATTGAGTAATATTATGATTTCCCTCTTCCTCACCCCTTGAATATATTGCTTAATCTGTCCTAAGACTGTAATTAGCATCCTTAAGAAGGATGTGCATGTGGGTGCCTTTGGGTTCTCTTTCCTTTACAGCAGCAGAGTGACTTCTGACTTTATTACTTGTCAGTGTTTAGCCATAATCTGGATTTTGGGCAAGATTCTTATGCCACTCTGATGAGAATGAACCCTGGTTCGAGAGCACTCAGTAGGATCCTTGACACAGATTTAATGAAACTTTTAGCTTGGCAAAGTGTCTTTTCTCTAATATGCAGTGAAAAAATGAAGAGTACCCCATTGAGCACTTCTCCCCAAAACCACTCACTGCCAGGCTGGTTCCTCTGGACTTTTGCTGTCACGGTTCCACATTCTAACCTAGAAAAGTTTAAACTGGGAATTCTTCCAGGAGGTGCACTTCTTTCAAATATGGAGTTTGTGCTACAATTTATGGGGCTGTGCTATAATGGCTTGGGCCATGTCATCCTCCTTCAGAAGTTTCTGGAGAATGGTTATTTATGTAGCTGTTCACTAATGAACTCCTGTTGGTTTGGAAATTGTCACACCTACAGCAGCAGTGTGATCACACCCTCAGACTGCAAAATCTGCAGGGCAGCAACTCCTAGTTTGCACCAATGTGCAAAAACCATAAGACACATGAATCTGCTTTGTTCAGAGCATATGTATGACTGGAAAATGCTTCCAGGAAAAATTGTAAATTCCTTTCTTTACCAGAACTGTTCAATTTTGCAATTTTTCTTGAGTGAGTTCTGGAATTGAATTTTCGGCCTCTATTCTTGTTCGTTAGATTTTTGTTTCTTCCTGTCTTGTCTTCTAGGTTTTACGAGTACTTATTTATAGGTTTGTTTCTTCCAGGCGGTTGAATTGATCTTTAATTTTATTTCATGACCACAGAGGAAAACAGCACAAGCTGCAGCAAGTTGGGAGGCAGGCAGGTATTGTACTTTCCTGAGGCTAAACAGACCTGTGCTTCTGTGCCTTGGCTGCTGAAGTGTGCTTTTCTAAGGAAGAGGATGTTGAAGGAAATCTGGGGAATTTGTTCTTTTATTAGATTAAATGGAATAAAGATATGTGGTCACTCAGCCTGCGTGGCCAGAGGGGATTCAGACGTGGGCTTGGTCAGTGGTCAAACAGGGTGGGCTTGGGAGGGAAGCTGTGGGTGGGGGAGAGCAGAAAAATTCACATCTCCTGGGAGCAGAACAAATTGTCACCGTGAGGCAGGGCTGGGGTGAATGGGACTGCTTTGGGACTGGAAATCAAGGGAGTTGTAAAGATTTTTCATATTGGGAGCCAAGGTCTCATGGTGACCTGAAATGTGCCCTGTGTGCCCAAGAGCTGAGGATCACAGAGCTGGGGTTAGTGTTCAGAGCATTGGGGTTTGTGTTCGCTCTGGGGTTTGTGTTCAGACATTGGGGTTAGTGTTCAGAGCATTGGGGTTTGTGTTC
>VZRF01013948.1:36688-88349 GCA_013396875.1 Vireo altiloquus
GTGTTCAGAGCATTGGGGTTTGTGTTCAGAGCTGGGGTTTGTGTTCAGAGCATTGGGGTTTGTGTTCAGAGCATTGGGTTAGTGTTCAGAGCATTGGGTTTGTGTTCAGAGAATTGGGTTTGTGTTCAGAGAATTGGGTTAGTGTTCAGAGCATTGGGGTTTGTGTTCAGAGCATTGGGGTTAGTGTTCAGAGCATTGGGTTTGTGTTCACACTGGGGTTTGTGTTCACACTGGGGTTCATGTTCAGAGCACTGGGGTTTGTGTTCAGAGCATTGGGGTTTGTGTTCAGAGCTCTGGGGTTCATGTTCACACTGGGGTTTGTGTTCATACTGGTGTTTGTGTTCACACTGGGGTTCATGCTCACACTGGGGTTCATGTTGTGCAGCCCCAGCTGCTGAGGGGAGGCAGAGCTGACAGGCACCTGAGCGGGGCTGGCTGCTGACGAAACAGGAGCTGTCTCCACTTGCCAGGCAGCTGTTCCGTAGGTGCAGAGATGCAACATGACTTTGCTACTGATCCCAGGACTCCAGGGAATAGGATTTGCCACTTTGTTCCTGTGCCTTGAGCAATTGTCATGATTTCAAAAGAAAATTGCTTTGCTACAGTTCTAATTTCCACTTTTTGAATACTGTTTTTCATCTTCACTTTCTCCTCTCTTTTATGGGATGGAGGAGATCATTACCTTGACAAGATGCAGCAGTTTCCCGGCAGACAGTGGGGTCAGGGTGTTTGGCAGGTGACAAGTAGAGGACAAGTCCCTCTGTCACACTGCTCAACACGCTGGCAGGGACCAGGCTGAAGGCAGACACAGTCATGGGCTCTGGAAAAATCCTGGGGCTTGGCTCCATCCCTTGGCTGTGAGGGAAGGCACGTGTGGCTCCCACCCAGGAGATTAACCCCTTGTTCTGCAGGGCAGAGTTCAGGCTTGGCCCAAGGCTGCTGTGCCAGTGCTGCACCTCAGCTTTGTTAATATAGACTGTATAAATCCACGTGTGGAGTGCTGCTGTTGGAACCACAGATCCTTGTGTTTAGTAAATCCTCCTCGGCAACACTGACTTTTGGGGGGTGATCTCTTGGCCAGGTATCAGGAGATTGTGGTCACAGCTTCCAGTGCACAATACCACACATGGAAGGCTTAAATGTGTGTTTGCGTGTATTAAATGTGTCTATGTGTGTATTAAATGTGTGTATGTGTGTATTAAATGTGTGTGTGTGTGTATTAAATGTGTGTTTGTGTGTATTGAATGTGTGTATGTGTGTATTAAATGTGTTTGTGTGTATTAAATGTGTGTTTGTGTGTATTAAATGTGTGTATTAAATGTGTGTATGTGTGTATTAAATGTGTGTGTGTATTAAATGTGTGTATGTGTGTATGTGTGTATTAAATGTGTCTATGTGTGTATTAAATGTGTGTTTGTGTGTATTAAATGTGTGTGTGTGTATTAAATGTGTGTGTGTATTAAATGTGTGTGTGTGTATTAAATGTGTGTGTGTGTATTGACTGTGTGTATGTGTGTATTAAATGTGTGTTTGTGTGTATTAAGTGTGTGTTTGTGTGTATTAAATGTGTGTTTGTGTGTATTAAATGTGTGTATGTGTGTATTGAATGTGTGTTTGTGTGTATTAAATGTGTGTATGTGTGTATTAAATGTGTGTGTGTATTACATGTGTGTATGTGTGTATTAAATGTGTGTGTGTGTGTATTAACTGTGTGTATTAAATGTGTGTTTGTGTGTATTAAATGTGTGTTTGTGTGTATTAAATGTGTGCTGGGACATCCTGCAGAGGTTTCACTGCGTGTGGCTGGGGCAAGGATCGTGGGAGCTCCTGACACTTCATAAGGTTTGTAATATTTGGTGCAGAGTTCCACTCTTGGTTCATCCACCACAGCTCTGCTGCCCTGCTGGGGATTCCTTTGGGAGGGATTTGTCATCCCAGAAGGACAACCTGGACCGTGGAGGGTGAACAAAGTGTGGAACCGTGCACCAAATCTTACAGCACAAGTACTAGCAAACACCTGAAGGAAATGCTCTAAGTGACTTAAATCAACTGAAAAAGGGGAAATGCTCCTCTTTGCACAGCAGGCAGCGACCTCATGCAGTGGGCTGGGACTCCCTGGAGCTGCCCCAAGCAGTGATGGAGACAAGAGCATCAGCCAGATGTTTGCAGAGCCAGGGATGGCTCCTGGGCAGCCCCAATCCACTGTCGGTCTCAGGGATGTGCAGGATGGCTCCTGGGCAGCCCCAATCCACTGTGGGGCTCGGGGAGGTGCAGGATGGCTCCTGGGCAGCCCCAATCCACTGTGGGTCTGGGGGATGTGCAGAATGGCTCCTGGGCAGCCCCAATCCACTGTGGGTCTCAGGGATGTGCAGGATGGCTCCTGGGAAGCCCCAATCCTCTGTGGGTCTCGGGGATGTGCAGGGGGTCAGGCTGTGGGCAGTGCCTGGGCTCGGGTTCCTGTCTGAGTAACTCTTCCCTTTGCCACAGCTGGAGAGACAAGAGCAAGCTAAGGGAGCACTGGGCACTCCACGTGTCCTTTCAGGGGCTCTGAGAGGCTCAGTGCCTGTGGCTTCCCCTGGCAGGGAGCAAAACTCTGGGACTGAAGGGCACTGCAGTGTTCCTGCCGTGTTTGGGGGTCAGTCAGGCACATGGCTGAGCAGGACTTGCCTGCATGCCTGAAGGGAAGGTGTAAACAGGTGCCAGACTGGGAGTTCAGGCAGGATTGTAGAAGCTACAGCAGCAGCTTTGCAGGTGGAGGGCCAGGAGTGCTCCTGCCAGCCCAGCAGAACAATGTGGATCTGACCCACAGTAAATGGGTTGGCTCAGATACCCTTCAGTGTAACTTCTAGGAAAAAAATTCAGTTTTTTCCAGCAAAACAAGGTGTTGATGCTTTAACCAGTTCACAGCCCTTGTTTATTTCAGATTTGAAAGCAGTTTTTGAAAAGGATCTTGATGGGATTAAAGTTTATGCCAGAGGTGGCTAATAAGCACCCCTTTCCCTTGTCATAGCAGCAGGAAAATCTTTAAGTGCTGCCTCTACACTTAAACCATCTGACTTCAATAAAATAACTGGATGCACAGACTTGGGCTTTAATATCAGTCTTATTCAGTGGGTTTTATTTTAGGTTGTGCAGAATAATGAAGTATAAAACACCCTGATAATTTTTTCATTCATGTTGCCCAAGTTAGAGAACTCGCGCTTACACCGTGTTGACTTTTTCTTTCTTTGTTTCTTTCTTACCAAGTTTCAAACATTTTTGAGGGTTTGGCAGGCGTCCCTGGAGCTGTGGGTGATTTATGCCCTCCCTGCAGGGTGCTGGGGAGCTGTGTGCCAGCCTCTCTGCCTGTGCTCCTGTGGCATCCCCAGCCCCAGCTCTGCCCTGCACAGGCACAGCCACACCACTGCCTCCCCGCCAGGACACTTCCCCTGCCAACCTTATTGCTCTAAAAAGTGTATTTTTAATGAACACGCTCAGGAAATGTGTTTGTAAACGCAGGTTTATCACTGTTTTGCTGCCTCCAGAGGAGATAGCTGCAGAGTGTTTCCTCCTGCTTCTGTCTGTACCTCCTGATCCCTCATTTAACCACTTGCAGCTCTCACTCTTTTCTGTGTCATCATTCCATTTTAAAACTATGGCAAATTAGGCCTCTTTTTTTTTTTTTTCATTAAGCCATAAATTATGGTTTCCTGGATTTGACTTATGTTTTTTAATTAATATTTCCCCCATCCCTTTCCCCTTCCCAGAAAGTCTTTATCTGGCAGTTCTCCAGTAGAGGTTCTGCCCCAAGTCGAAATCCTGCCTCAGGATTTCCTGGTCTTGCCTCAGCTTATTGCATGTCCATGGAATCATTCTGCAAACAAATTAATTTCTCCTTGTCTAGAAATTATAGAGCCCTTTCATTGTGTCCTTCTCCAAAGGATGTTAGAACAAATCTGTCTGAGGGGCTTTCAGGGCAGGAGTGCATCTGTGGATAACATCCAGGTGCATCTGGGGATGGAAAAGGAGCAAGAGAGGCTTGAAAAACTGAGAGAGAGGAAAAGCAAACTTTTACAGTGAAAAAAGCTCTTTGTTCTTCTTGTGTCAGTGGGTTAAACTAAACTAAACTAAACTAAATCACCCCCACAGACAAATATCGTGTGCCTTCCCCTGGTTTTGGGGAATGCTTCAGAAGCTGCTCTGTAAAGGACACCTTATCTGCCTCCTTCTTTGTGCAGAAATGTTGCAAAGTTATGGCAAGTTTTCGTCCATGCCTCTCCTGCAGGCTTGAACCAAATGTCTCAGGGTTCTGTTGCCCACCGGCTTTGGAGCTTTGGCTTCTTGCCCTGCAAAGCTTCCACTGCAGGTTTGAAGAGAGCTGTGGTTTGGTTTGGCTGGGAGTCGAGTTCTTCCCAGGGAATTTGGGTGGCTGTGAAGCATGGCAGGGCTCTGAGCATCCCTGGGCTCCTCTCTCAGCAGATGACAATCTGTCACCAGCTACAGCTCTCAGGCACCCAGGAAAGAAGCAGCAGATGGAGCCAAGCAAAGTGCTCCCTGGTTTGTGTGAGGGTTTAGAGTCTCAGAATCATTGAGGCTGGAAAAGACCTTTAGGGTGGCATGGAGTGCAGCTGTCAGCCCAGCTCTGCCACACTCACCACGAACCCATGTGATGAGTTTCTAACTGAAGGACACATTGTGAGCTTGCTGGGGTTCTGTGCCTCATCCTGCCAATCCTGTGCTCTGTGTAGGGTGTTTATCTCTCTGTCTGTCCGTGGAACCTTCCCTAACTCGCCTTCCCACACCAGGAAAAGGGAGCACACAAACCATGTCCACGGGTGCTGCTGTGGGAGCTCCTGGAGATCAGCTCCAGGACAGGGCTGGCCTTGCTTTGTCCTGCACTGCGCTGGGTGAGTTTTGTACTTCATACATTTTTAACAAGAACAAATGCAGTAGGTGGGCAGGACATGCTGCTAATGCTGCACTTTATCTATTTTTAGGAGGTTATTTGTCTGCCCCTTCGCAGTTGTTGCAATTGGGAACAAATATTCTCAGTCGATGCTCAAATCAAAGCCGTGTGAAAGGATGGTTCTGATGTCACCTGGGCAGGTGCTGCTCTGAAACTGCTCCACTGAGGTTCAGGAGCCCATCTGATCAAAGAGGACACCAAAGGCAGCACAATCCATAAAGCAATAGTGCCTGCATGTGGAGCACCCTGGTTTGCAATGCAACAGGAGAGCTTTATTGAATTACATTAAATTGCTGTCAGGGTGTTGGTAGCACAACCAAAGCTCTGCTCTGGGTTTTCAGAAGTGAGGATGGGAGGGAAATGGGTGGAAATGGATGGAAATGGATTGCAGTTCTAAGGCAGAGCACTTTTGATGGAGCAGGGTCCAAACACAGGGCGAGATTCCTGCCTTGCTCAGGCTCAGCTTGGCTGAGTTGTGCTTGGCAATATTCTGCCTGGCTGACTCGCTCTGCAGCTGGCACATTAAGGCAAGTTTACATGTTTGGAGTGCAAGGAGATTAAAATACTGATATAAAGGGTAAGATAGGATCACTTTGGCATTATCGAGGTGTGCAAAATGATTACCCCTGAAGCAATGTGTGATGAGTGTGAGCATGGCAACATTTACCTGGTGGATTTTCTTGCTCTGTCCCTACGCCCACTCTTGCATAATTACCTACTTAAAATGTTCATCTTTCTCACCTTTTGACTATTTGCATGAGAGCTGAGTGAGTCTCTGAGGCGAAGCAGAACTGCAGGTCTGGAACACGATGGGATCAGGACACCAGGATGCTTCGGGCAATGTTTGTAGCTGTGAAAAGCACATGGTTTAATAAGAGTTTTTCTGTTTCATCTGAAAGACCAGCCTTCATTTGACAGTAAGCAGAAGGGGGAGCCAGAAGGGTGCAGTGTCAGTGCTCACTCTGCATTTGCCATGTGGTGGAACTGGTTCTGTGTCACTGTGCCCAGGTCCAAAGGCTGATCTGACCCCATTCCATCCTTTTGTTTGCTTTTTTTACTTTCTCCATCATCTCCCTGTAATACCAATTGACTTCAGTCCTAATAAAAACTTTTTTTTTAATTCATATTTTTTGGAGATACAGCCTTTATAGGAAAAGTCAAATTCACTAAGTTCTGGATAGGGTTAGAATTAGCAGCTCTGAGTAAATGATGCAAAGAAACAAAATGTAAAATCAAGGGGTAGAAACAAAATTGCTTCATTGTGTCACCTACAGCTATGACACATTCAGGATCCAGCCCTTTTCCCTCTGATGCTTATGGCAAAACATCCATTAACATTTCAAAGCCAGTTTTGAATTCTTAAAGATCTTTTGTTCTTCTGAGGGTTGCTGCCTGCACACACAGAACTCCCAGTGACTGACAGCACTGCTTGATTTCATAAATGCTTTTCAGGCAGGGAGATGCAGCAAAATAAACTTTCCTTAGCGTAGTCCTGCCTCCCACTCCCCATCCCTGGAGATCCTTGCTGGGAAGCCTCAGTGACTTGTTAAACATCTGTCAGCCTCAGCTGCAAATGCCTCTGGTTGTCATCACCTCTGGCTGGCAGACACTGCACTGAGACATCGTTCTCAGTCCGTGGGTCTGACACAGCCCTTGAAGCTCTCTCCCCTCTCCTGTGTCTGCCACAGCTTGGCTGTGCTGGCAGAAGGCTCCTTGCCAGCTCCTTTGTTCCAAACGAAGGATTTCAGTCATTTCACCTTTCAAAAACATGCCTAGGAGTCAACAGAGGGGATTAGGAAATCGAATCCATTCAAGTTCAGTGCAGAGTCTTAAGGGTTGAAAAAGGTGTCAGAGTGTTCTCAAAGCTTGGGATGAAGGCTCAGAACAAACCTTGGTTTAAGCACAGAGTACGAGCTGGAGCCCAGACTGGGCTGGACCTGTTCTGTTCTGAGGCAGCTGAAGAATGCAGAGCAACACCACCTAGACCTGAGCTGAGAGGTTTGTCTTTCCAGCACGAGAGCCACCATCCTTTTAGCAAGTTATGAATCCCAGCTTGCACCTCCATGTGGGAAATCAACCCAAAAACCTCTCTCTAGAACATCTAATTGTCAGGCAGCTCTAGGTTTGGACTTTCTCTGCTCTCTGTCTGTTCTTCCTACACAAACTGCTGGTCCCAGAAGAGGGATGGAACTGAGGAATGCAGAAAGCAACCTCTCCAAGCAGAAATGAGGACACCCTCCTGAAGAGAAGGGGGACTCACAAATGAACCCATTAATGTCCAGAACAGCTCCATGAAGAACAAGCCTGCCCTGTAAACAGAGACCACTGCAAAGGGAGTGCATGGGTCTGCAAACCTCTGAGCAGGGATGGAGCTGGACAAGAGATGAGCTTCTCTTAACAGCTTGGAACAAGATACATCCTTGTAGGAATCAGCATCCTTGTAGGAAAAGTCGAACTTGGTTTCCAAATCTGAGCTCAGGTTTCTAAAATTGGACTGGAGAGGTGGGAACTGGAAGAGGAGAGCTAGGGAGGTTTTATTTACTTGTACAATCTCTCAACTTGGATATGAGTTGATATAAATCTGTTTTTGTTACATTGCAATGGAATTTCAAGGCCAGGCTGGACAGGGCTCTGAGTTACCTGGGCTAGGGGAAGGTTCCCTGCCCATGGCAGGGGTAGGAAGGCTCCTTCCAACCCAAACCATTCTGTGGTTCTAAAACCCAACAAAAATACTTTTTTTTTTTCCTCTCCCCTACAAACCACTCCAAACAGGAGGTGGAAACAACCTGCAGATTTAAAATGAAGAAAGATGGGTGCTCAGTTGGGACTCATTTGGAAAAGCTTTCGGTAGCAGCTCTGCAGAACTTTTCCACTCTTCGAGTTGGAACCTTTGTCTGCCCTGTTCCCTGAAGGTGTCCTTGGAGATGGGGGTAGGACACAGGCATGTCCTTGGAGAGGAAAGGATTCTGCTCAGAAGCCCTCTGGGCTTTGGGAGCTGGAAAAGTGGTGGTGGAGGTGTGCTGGACCCTCCCTGCTGTGTCCTAGGTGCACTTCCAGAAGACTATTTCTATTTCAGATCAAAGAAAAATGCAAAAGCACTCCAGAAATCCTTTCTGAGGCTTTTTCTGTGGTTTGATGCGTTTTCTTTCTTCCTCCCCTTCAGTTACTGTGTGGTCAACCTTGACGTGCTTTTAATGCTCTGCCAAGTTCTCTGGGAGCTGCAGGGACCATCCCTCTAATGGATATATGATGTAATTATATTTCAGCATCCTCTAAATGGGTCTCTTCTGCCACCAGGGTGCTTACATGCACATGCAGCTGGAAGTTTTGTTTTGTGCATCTGTTTTTAGTGAGGATGTGGCCCCAAACTATCAGAGGGGGCCAGGAGAGGCAGCTGTCGAGAGCTTCTGCTGCCCAGAGCTGACTGTGATGGCTACAAATGCTTTTAATGCATCTGATTAAATAACTCCTCCGACACAGAAATAATAAAAACTGCTTGTTTTCACTATTCAGCTACTGTACTGAGTGACCAGAAATGGGAAGAAAAATCAGGGTGTTCAAAAAAAAACCCTTCAGGACTTTAAAAGTTCACCTTTTAACCCATATTTTCAAAAGCTGCCTTGAGCAGGGCTTTTGGTGCAACAAAGGCTGTGGAGTGATGGCTGTGCTGTGGAACATCCAAACCTGTGCCAGGGCCTGCTCACCCTCCCAGGGAACAATTCCTCCCCAATATCCCCCCCATCCCTGCCCTCTGGCACTGGGAAGGCATTCCCTGTGTCCTGTCCCTCCATGCCTTGTCCCCAGTCCCTCTCCAGCTCTCCTGGAGCCCCTTCAGACCCTGGAAGATGCTCTGAGGTGTCCCTGGAGCCTTCTCCTCTCCAGGTGAGCACCCCCAGCTCTCCCAGGCTGTCAATGTGTTATTATCAGTGAGCCAGATGTACTTTGGGATGTGTTGTGTTCACTCAGATGTAACATTACTGTAGGAGAGAGAGAACAGCTGGATTGGAGCTCGCTGAGGAGCCCCTCTGGCTGTCACTGACTGGACCTGCTCACCTGTAGCAGCCTTGGTTCTGTGTTACAAAATCCCCTGAGCAGTCACTGCTGTGTGTGAGTGCCTAAAGAAATCTCATTACGGTCACTGGTGAGTGTTCTTGGACAAAGATCACAGAAAACCCACGTCTTAAATGGTAGCTTTGGAAATCATTTAAATGGTAGATAATGATGCTCTCCTTTTTTTTTTACTCTATTGCTTCATCCTGCAGCAGTGTGCTCAGAATAGCTTGAATTGGTTTTGGCCAGTTTGGATTTTTTACAGTCAATATTTCAAGAGAAAACTTGAAAAGCAAAATAGGTGTGGGATTAAAGAGAGAGAGAGGAGTTGTTTGTGTTAAAGGAAGAACAGATGTCTGACAGCTTTACAAATAAAAACAATCAATTTCCAGCAGCAGTGATGGTGAAATAGAGCCCTGGATCATGACTCAGGGGGAGACACAGGGGATAAAGGGACCCAGCTTGCAGCTCGCCCAGTCCCTGAGCAGGTGCTGAGAAGCTTCTGAGAGCACCAAGCAGGGCTCAGGGGTGCTGGGGCTCCTTTGTCCCATGGCTTTGAATTAAGAATCAGCTTGCAAAGGGCACGTGTTAAACTCAGAGCAGCACTGTCACCTGCAAAGGACTCAGGTGCTCCTGCTCTGGTGCTGCAGGGTTTGGCTTTCTTTTCAAAGCAGTTTCCTGTATTTTGGTCATACAGAATTACAATTTAAAGCCCTGCCTGAGCTGTTTGGGTATGCTTCAGTTCAAAGAAATGCAGACTTTGGAGAGCTAACCAAACCTGTATCACTTCTAGATGCTGTTTCTATGTCACCTGTCAAATTTTGAGATGACTTCCTAGAAACTCTCAATGATGCGAATTTGCAGTGATTTTAAAAAAAATTCCTGAGAATTGTCCCTTGTGATTAAAGAGGTTGTAAATCAAGTGTGGAGGTAACTTTTTAAGCCTTGCTTTGCTTGCTAAGCTCTTTGATCTCCAGGTGCAAATGTTGAGCATGGTGCCACGGCAGAGTCACACACCTGAGGCCCCTGTGTCACCTCCTGCCATCCTTTCAGTGCCCTGTGTCCCCCTGTGCCATCCCTTCAGTGCCTGTGTCACCCTGTGCCATCCCTCCAGTGCCTGTGTCACCCTGTGCCATCCCTTCAGTGCCCTGTGTCACCTCCTGCCATCCCTCCAGTGCCTGTGTCACCTCCTGCCATCCCTTCAGTGCCCTGTGTCACCCTGTGCCATCCCTCCAGTGCCCTGTGTCACCTCCTGCCATCCCTTCAGTGCCCTGTGTCACCCTGTGCCATCCCTTCAGTGCCTGTGTCACCCTGTGCCATCCCTCCAGTGCCCTGTGCCTGTGCCCTGTGCCCTGGGGCTGCTCCAGCTCCCTTCACACAGAGCTCTGTGGGCTCTGGCTGCTCTCCCTGAGCTGGATGTTCCTCCCGAGGTGTGTGTGACACTCCCTCTGCCCTCAGCACAGCTGTAAGACCAGCAGCTGTCACATCCCAGTGCCCCCATAGCTGGAAAATGACTGAGGAGTTTTAATCAAATAAATCCCAGTGCCCCCAGTGCCTCTGTGGCTGATAGCAGAAGGAGTGCTGAACACACTCGTGGTGTTCTGCCCAAAGTGACACAAATGGCACATTCTGTGTCAGCAGGCAGTGACATCTCCCAGCCAGCACAGTTCCTGTGTTAATCATATTCCACTTCTCTCCCTGGCTCACTTCCTCCTCCCAACCAACCCAGCAGGTTGCTGAAATTGTGACAAATGCTCCCACACTTCATGGAATAAAAACTGTGTTCAATCTTTTCCCCCCAGTGCCCAGAGCACACCCAGTTTGTTGTGTGGCTGTGTTTGCAGGCCTCCTCCGTCCAAGGTTTTTAATGGAATTCCTTCTGGAGCCATCTCTCACACGTGTCTCGCAAAGGGCTTCCCTTTGCACTGCATAATGGATTCTTTAAGCTTTGAAAGTGAGTTGTTGTGGCCTAAAGTAACAAATCAGTTTTGGAATGCATGCTGTCTGTTGTAAATGATTTGGGGGTAATAAATTTTCTGGTACAAAGCAATAGGCAGAGTTTTCATAATGTTGAACAGTTTGGACTTGTCTTGGAGGGAACAATGTCGCGAAAGCAATGTGCTGGTTCCAACTATTTGTTATTATAAAAGACAATTTTTTTTTTCCTTAAGGTAGAACCCTCATCAGATTTCATGCTTTGCTGTAACTTGTTTTATTCCTTACGTTGGACAAATAAAAATATTTGAGCATAGTTGTGTATCTGTTACATCGTTTAATGTAAACTCTTTTTTTTGGGAAGCTTATACATGTCACCCTTTATACTAAAGGCCCATTAAAGAGAATTTCATTGCTCCTAGAGCTTTTGATACACTGCATTTGAACCCAGCTAATTGAAAACTAAGGCCCCAGTGCAGGAGCTGGATGTGTTACCTTAAATTTAGCATGAAGGTTTTTCAGCACTCGTTTGTTCACTCCTGGAAGCATTCACAGGTGGCAATTTCTAGAGCTCTCCCACAGACAAATGTGATGAAATGACTGCTGCAGACAGCCCTGGAGTTAGAACTGGGTTTTGGTGAGACTTGATGTGCAGTAACTACCAGGAGATGAGACTCTTCCACTTCTCCATGCCAGCATCTGTCCCATGGGCTCTCAGTGCTGTGCAAACCACGTGAAGCCTTTACCCAGGTACCCAGCTTTAGGGGCTGCAGTGCAGGAAAAAGGAACCTTCTTAATTTCCAGCAGCCACGAGATTGAGTAACTTCACTTTTCCAACACTTCCCCCTCCCCAGAGCTCCTTTCTTGCTGCAGTGCCCAGGGTGCCAGTCTGGGGGGACTGGTATTGCATCTAGCAGGCAATATCAGTTTGGGCTGGGCTGGGCGTCCCTGGGTTAAATTGGACCAGTGGGAGAAATTTGTGCATTCAAAATGGGTTAAGATATGCTCAAATTTGAGCTTTGACTATAAACTGGGGAGTAATCACGGAGTGGATGAGTTTCCACAGCAATCTGAGCTGTGCTGCTTTGGGGTTTGTCCTTAATCCAGCTCCAGTTTGTCACCTAAGGGTTGCATGAGCAGGCTCTGGGCTGGGGAGGGAATAGAGGAGCTGGTTTTGCAGGGATGGGAAAGCTCAGGGTTCTCCTCATCAAAAGGATTTAACAATCCTTCCCTTCCCCATCCCCTGTGCACCTGTTTGGGTCCGGAATGAGGACAGTGCAGTGACTGCTCCAAGGGGATTTTCCCCTCTCTGTGATCAGCTTTGTTTGCTCCATGGCCTGTAAATCCTGGCAGTGAAAATCAGCACCCACGGGGCAGCAGGGGAGCAGCAGGGCTGTGGCTGCTGGGAGGGCAGGGGAGGCTCTGCTGCTCCTGTGCCAAAGGCAGCTGGGAGACAAAGCCCTCCCTGACACCCCCTGCTCGCTCCCTGCCCTTCTCCCTGTTCCCTTATTCCCTGCCCTTTTCCTTCCCTTTTCCTTCCCTTTTCCCTTTTCCCTTTTCCCTTTTCCCTTTTCCCTTTTCCCTTTTCCCTTTTCCCTTTTCCCTTTTCCCTTTTCCCTTTTCCTTCCCTTCCCTCCCTTCCCTTTTCCCTTTTCCCTTTTTTTTCCCTTTTCCCTTTTTTTTCCCTTTTCCCTTTTTTTTCCCTTTTCCCTTTTCCCTTTTCCCTTTTCCCTCCCTTCCCTTCTCCCTTCTCCCTTTTCCCTTCCCTGCCGTGGGTCCCCATGGATGCTGCCCCAGGAATGGGACCCTTGCTCCTTATTTCTGAGAGCTGTGGGTGTGCCTTGGTGTGAAGGGAGAAGGGAGCAGAGCAGGAGCATGGCAGGTGTCTCTGGGCACCTCACAGGTGTCTCTGGGCACCTCTCAGGTGTCTCTGGGCACCTCGCTGGTGTCTCTGGGCACCTCTCAGGTGTCCCTGGGCACCTCTCAGGTGTCTCTGGGCACCTTGCAGTGCTGCTGCAGCTCTCTCTGGGCTCTTCTTTCTGTGTCCTTTGCTCCTTTTTCCGCTCTTACAAAGCAGGAGCTCCATGGCCACTCAGGAAATTAACTTACTTATTGATCTTCCTGAGGGCCCAGGGATGTAATTCTGTCTTTATTACATCAGATTTTAGAAGATATTTTTGAACAGTGGCAACAGCATAAAAGTCACAGGAGAAAAAAAGCTTGCAGAGAAAAAAAATAAGAGAAGCAGCAGCGATCTTATGTCTCAGGCAGGTTTGTGGGGCTGATGAAATCAGTATTTGTGTGTGAGGAAGAGAGGAAAGATTTCAGCAACTTGCGTACTTTAGGGAATTTATATCAGAAAGCCGAATATCAGATTCATTTATAAGCTTCAATTTTCCCTTATTTTAGCTCACAGAGAGAAGTTCAGGGTTTATTGTGCAGCTTTTTATTTCAACCACATATTTTCAGAGCTACTTATCTTTATCATTCCCATTTTGTAGCCTAAAGCTTGGCTTGGCAGCTCCTGAGGTTTTCCATGAAATTGCTTAAGGTGTTCCCATAACAGCCTGCACTAATTTCCACACAGCAAATGTTATCCTCTTTCCCAAAGAACATCCGTGGAATGTGTGACTTCCACCAACAGCCTCAGCAGAAATGTGCCCTGAATCCACAGTGATCAGATCTAAAACAGCTCAGACAGATCAATTCTGTTCTGTCACAAGGGGAGCAGTAATGATGATTTGTTCATTGCAATTTATGCTTTGGACTTTCCTCTCAGCTTTCCAGTATCTTCCAGTGAGAAGTTCTAATACATGAGACAAATCTGTACACAGGCATGTGGTTTTTCTGGGACAGCTTTGCTGATAATGCCCTTAGAAGTAATTATTCATCATTTAAACTCGGTTCGATGAGTTAGAAGTGAGAGAAGCAGTTCATAAAAATATTATTTCTCCCTGACTTCTATGAAAACTCAGGCAGTGGTTTAATCACATAAAATATCAAGACAGTTAAAGCGAAATTTTCTCGAGGATTTTGCTTTCAAGATTTATTCCAGGTTTCTTACACAACATTATTCTATGTGCAGGAACTTAGACCTGGCTCCAAAAAAAAGGTGGCACAGAAAAAAAAACGTGTCATCCTGCAGCAATTAAAATTCACTTTGACAAGAGAGAAAACGTTGATGAGGTTCACAAGAATTGAGAGAACAAGACACAGTGGGTGATGAGTTGGGATTTTATTTTTTCCTTATTAAAGCAGCAGCAAACACGAGTCCCACATTCCCAACAGGTAAAGGATTCCAGCGTTGTTATAATGTGGCTTCCTTGTGAAGCTGTCAGATCTGCAGAGTGAGAAAAAGCAGAAGACAATCTGTCACCCTGGCATTTCTGCTTCCACGTTTTCCTTATCGCCAAGCAAAGAATGCATTTTTTCATTCACACCTACCTGTACCTTTATGCAGCACAACCAGCCTTTCATGCATTTCAGAGGAGTGGAGATGTCATGCTAATGATATGTTCCTTTTTCTGCCTTTTGAAGGGCAATTTAAATTGTCTCCCTGACGCTGGGTTTGCATTAGTGATGCTGAAACGTGTGCCTGTCAGTCCTGTAAATGGAAACAGTGTAGGAGTGGAGGTATTTCTTTCCTCAGACCGAGCAGTGATTTTTTTTTCCCTTATTGAAATACAAATTGCCGTGTCTGGTTAAAGCTGAAGTGTGGGGTGCTCTTATTAGCACCTCCAGCCTGAAGCCTTTTCAAATTCAAATGAATGTTAAGTGTTACTAGGATTACACATTAGGCACTTAGAAAGAATGGGCTGAGGAGCTTGTTTCAGCTGTTTATTGTTCATTCCAGGATGTATTAACTATGCTCGTTTTAAAATCATATTTCATCATCTTCTGATATTTTGGAAGAGAAATAAGGAAAGGCAGATAAAATTTAGGCCTTGTGTTAGCTTACATCGATTATCCTGCATTTTGATCTTGTCTTTCTCCTAAATTGGCTAAATATTTAAAGAATGATGGAGCAGGAATGACTACTGCATTGAAGGGTTTCTTTTTTATTTTTTTTCTTTTTATTGATACCATCCCCTTGGCTGTAGAAAAGAGACTGTCTGCAAAGAGACATTTGATGCTTGACTGGCAGCTTTATAGATCTTTCTAAGCTTTTGTTCAAGTACTAAAAAGTTTTTTCTCAGAATACACCGGAAGCAGCTTTAGAAGAGAATATTCTGGAGCTGCATCCAGCACCTGATTTTGGTGGCCACCAGCAGTGCCTGCACCAGCTACTTGATGAAATGTTTCCAAAAAAGCTCTCAAATGTGCAAGAACTCCTTTCATTATGTGGCTTTGTCCTCTCCATCCAGGTCAGAGAACCTCGTGGCTGCAGAAGCCCCTAAAATGTCAGACTAATTCAGATTTTTGGATGAAGGGTATCATGGTGACCCCGTGATTTAAAGGACCTTTGAACACCAGCGTTCCTTCAGAGGTGTTCAGAGCCCTGGGAGTGCTGCAGAGCAGCCCAGGAGGGAGGGCAGTGGGAGGGTGTGACACAGGGAAAGGCTCCACACTCCCCTGACTGCCCAAATCTGGGCCTTGGAGAGGAGCCACAGAGTTTACAGGAGTGTCAAAGAGAAGGAAAAGATTCTCTGGCGTATGAGATCCTAAAACATCTGATTTCACCCAGAATGGAAAAGGTTTTGGGCAAGGAGAAGCAAGGAAAAAAGGAAAGGGGGGAAAATGCCTCCTAATAACTGATTTTAAGAGCAAGACTTGGGTTCAAACCTTGGGCAGAGGTTCAAGTCAGTTCTTTATCTAGACCAGTTCACCTAATCCTGGTTATCAGCTTGCTCCTCTCTTGTAGGCAAGAGTTGCTGTATAGCCAAAGGGAAGAAACTTCCCAGGTAAGAAATACCAAGGAACTTGCCTCAGCTAGCTGCAGGAGTTGAAAGAATTCTTCCCTCTATTTCAGATTTCAGACACTTTTCACTGAAGCTTCTTTTTTCTTCTTTTCTCCTTTTTTTTTTTTTTTTTTTTTTTTTTGTAAAATGGCTCTCCCAGCTTTTATGGGACTCTTTATTCTTTCAGTTTTGGACCCTCCAGGCTTTCAGCTTTCCCAGTTGCTTCTCTGCAGGCAGGGCTCCCCCAGCCTGTGCTCAGCACTCTGTGTTCTGTGCAAAGACAAGTGCCTTCAAGGTTTTCGTGACCCTGCAATTTATTCATGGACTGTGGTAAACCCTGATTTGTATCATTCATGGAAACCATTAAATGAAAAGGGTGCTATAGAATATTTTTTCCCAGTACAGCACCCTGTCCTGAGTAAAACAATGGCAGTAAAATGAAGCACTTATAGAAGAACTGACCATCTGTCCAAACACTGCTCAGCTACTTGTCCAAAGGCTATTTTATGGAATTTGGTGTTGAAGTGTTTGTCTGTGCACCTGTGGTTGCACACAAGGACACTTTTTCTTCCTTAGATAAATATTTATACAGGAGATACTTGCACTTAACACTGCTTATTTTCCTTTTGCTTTAGTGAAAATATTACCATTAAAATGGAGCAGGACAGAAAGGCAATGCAGTTCCTCTGCACGGAGCAGGTCCATTTGCCTCTCGAGGCTGAACACATTTCACTCATTATTCACTCTGGAGCTCCTGTTGATGCCTTAGGTTTTAACTTTTCTCTGTTCCCAGCCCTGCAGTTCCCAGTGTGACTCTGCAGTTCCCTGGAGCTCGTTCAGTGCTGTTCTCTCATGCTCACACTGACATAACAAAGCCTCTCCAGCTCGCTCTCCAAGGACACCCAGACCCTCCTGGGCCCAACAACTGCAAACCTTCATCTTGGGGAGAGGGGGGCAAGCTTGGGCAAATTCCATCCTTGCCTGGCTTCTGCTTGGGCAATTGATGCTGATATCAAAGTGGGAAGAACTCGGGAGCTGTCATTGTCCATGTTGGGATGCACTGAGGCAGGAGCCTCTGGAGGCCAGAGTGTGACCTCTGAAGGCCTTTCCAATCAATCCCTCCTTTATTCCTTTATTCCTGCCTGCTCTCTGTTTCTAGGGAGCCATTTAAGGCATCACTGGGACCATGGAGAGGAGCCTCTGGCACAGAGTCACCTGGCAGAGGCTCAGGGACCTGGGCAGCCACCAGGATTTTGCCTCTTTCCTCTCCAGGAGGTTGAGCCCAGCAGCCCTCAGCCCTCGTCCAGCATTGGTGGATGGGAATGAGCTGCAGTTCTTGGATGCCAAACATATTTCAGTCCTGGAAATGGGAGATGTCAGAGCCCTCTGTGGTCACTCACCAGGGGTCAGAAATGGGAACTGCAGGGGCAGGGCGGGGATCAGGCTCCTGGATCCTTGGATCCTCTCACTCCAGCTGACCTGAGCCTGTTGGCAGCACTTTTGCCCAGCCCTGTCCAGGGTCTGCTCCTCACTGGCTCTTCCTTCAGCGCTGCCACAGTGGGAAAAATTACAAATGAAAGAGAAAATTTTAAAATCTTTATTCCATTTGGCTGAATTACAGAAACCTTATCAGACTCCTTCCAGGGATAATGGGCTCATCCTTACAGCAAAAGGGTTGTAGATGGAGTTTGGTCTGCTTTGTTAGGAGAGATGACAACAACAACGTGAAATTTGGATAAATTTCAGTTCACTGTTCTGGAAATGGATTGCTGAACTAAAATAAAAAGCTGTATTAGAAGAAACTTAAAATTCCATGGTCTGGGTGTTCTTTGTGCCGTTTAGAAAGCTCTGTCTTGTTTTCAGTTTCTCTGTGTGATTTATGAGGATACAGAACTGCTTTGCTTTATGAATTCAGTGATTCTCTGCAAAACTATTGAGCCTAATGAAAATAACTTAAGTTCTTTTTATTGTAGTGCAAGGTTACTTCTTGGAAATGCAAAATATTACGAAATGCACACCTTACAGTGTAATACATATCTTGGGAGTAAAGCTTATATACCTTCTGTTATAAGGTACCAAAGCTTTATGATTCTTTATTTTGTGTTGCTTGACTTTCTAACTCTTTGTTGCTGTTTAATTAAAATCAACAAATGCAGGTTACATACCTGGTTTGCTCCAGGTATGTAACCTGCTGTTCCCCTGGTGTTTACAAGCAATCCTTAATCTTCCCTTTTCTCCTCCTGTCATCTCCAAGGGCTCTTCCTGCAATGATTAGAACCCTTCTTCACCTTTAGGAATAGCACAGAGTCACAAACAATATATTCAGATGAAAGGGAAGTGCCTGACCAGCCTGTCCTGGCAGCTCTTTGATCTCCTGGGGGCCGAAGGATCTTCCAGCATCCCCTTGGGAAGGGGAACAAGTGAGACATTGTCCCGTGGGGCAGAGAGGTCTGCATACCTCACAGAGACAGGAAAACACTGATCACCCCCTGAGCACTGTGCTGGACGGAAAATTGGGAATTTTTAGGAAGAAAAAAACAGCAACACGCTGGCCAAAGAGCTGTTAATGAGCTGGCCAGTCAGTCCCAGGGCATGGCGAGTGAGGCATCCCACAGGTGAGGGTGCAGGAGTTCTATAGATTTCTTTGGCAAGAAAAACATTGCTTTGCTTGAATGAGACTATCAGAACATTCAGAGTGTAACTTGAGATGGCAACAAACAGCAGCATGGTGGGAAGGCTTCAGCTCCAGGTGATGTTTGGCTTTAGTGTAGAAACATGCTGTGTGTGCCAGTTCAGGTTTGGGTAAGGAGCTGAGAACTGCCCTCTGAGGGCACAGCAGAAGCTCCTGGGGGTCAGCCTGCCCAAAAGACAAAGCTCTGAGGGTTCAGATGATGCTGAATTCATGCTGAATTCATGCTGTCAGAGCCTCCATGTTAAGTGATTCCAAAGTGTTTTCTGAAGGATTTTATGGTGGTTTCGATGTTCAAGATGTGTGATATGCAAGAAGGACATAGGCAGGATTTCACTCGACAGTTGGGTGCCAGCACTGAGACCTGGGGTTTTGTTAAACCTTCCCAAAACTGAAAACCTTTGAATTAATGGACATTGACTTTAAGGCTGAGTGATTTGGTCAAGCTCACAGAGAAAGCTCATGGGGCAGTAAAACATGAATTCTGGCTCCAGGATCCACATCTAAATTACCAGTTCATACTGCTTTGAGGCTTGTGAGTGTAACAATTTAAAATTACAACTGGCACGAACCAAACAGACCTGTCAAAGGCATCAGAGGTGATTTGCCACCTTCCTTTCTGTTGTCTCCTATAAGGTGGCAAAGTCATGGTTGTGTTCCCTGTGCCCTGCAGCTTCTCAGCCGTGCCTGTGCCCAAGGGAGGCAGAATTCCTGTTTTCCCCTAAACCTGCTCTGCCTTTCCATAGAAAGGTTCCTATACATTGGGAAGTGCTGCTTGGGCTGATTGCGAGCAAATAATAATTTAAGTGTAATGAATACATGCTGATGGACAGATAAATCTTTTTCTTGGATTTTTGCATACTTAAGAATCTGGCTCCGCTCCCATTCCACTGAGGGCAGATGAGATGCCTGTGAGATTAGTCCCATATTAATGACTACAGAACATTATGTCATAGAGAAGTATAACAAAAGATTGTGTCACATAGGTACTAAAAAAAACCCCAGTTACCTTCCTAAGGCAGTGCTTCAAAACCTGTTGGTTCAGCAGATCTTAAACTCGCATAAACAACTTTTTGTGCTCTTTAAAACATTCGCATTACTGAAATGCTGATTGATTTCTGCTGTGCTATTGTCCTGCTATTTCAGGCCTGCTGAAAATACCCTCTGATAATGTTTTCCCCCTGCTTCTCTTGAAGCAGTTACAAAATGTAGAGATGAAATGAGATACTGTAAAATGCAATTTCGATGGATTCTGCCTGATCCGTGAAAGGGACACTGTTTATGGGCTCAGGGGAGAAGGAAACGTTTGGGCACCATGTCTGGCACAGTTTGTGAGCAATACCCAAAGCATCAAATGCCCAAAAGCCAGTCAGGAATGACTCAGGAGCTTCTTCCAGCTCAAAGCACAGCAGATGTCCTAAAGCAAAGTGGTTTTGTCTGAATGTGTATGTTAACTTCTTACGTGCACTTGGGCACACAAAGGAGGGGATTGATTTCTAGAAAAGCTTCAATATACAGTTATATCTCAGATTAGAGTTCGTGATGGATGCCTCCAGAATATTGATATCATGTTACTCCCTCCATCAATCACAGCAGCTACTTTGAAAATGAAGGTCAACCAATTAAAATGACAAATTGGGGGTGAGCAAGCCTTAGAGCTTAGGTTGCCTTAGAGCTGCTCAGGTGAGAGCAGGAGCTGGGATGCTCTGTGCTGCTCCAGCGCCAGGGCTCTGCTGCCTTGGCCCCTCCTGCCCAAGGACACCCAGAACTGGAACCTGGGGACTCCTCTGCTGGGCTTCAGATCCACAAAACAAACATCAGGCAGGAGAATGAGGCACTCCAGAGCTTGCAAACCTTCAGACCACCACTCAAAACTCTCCCCAATGTGTTTTGAAATGCTAAGCCATTTAATTTTTGCAGTAAATTCTCAAATCCTGTTTACCTCCTTTGTTGTGGAAATAATCAGAAACTGCCTGATTGGGATCATCCAAACAGCTGCTGGGCTGCCATCATCTCTTGCAAAGTTGATATTAGCAAGAAATAATTGAATTTCTTATCTTTTACTACATAATTGCAACAAAAAACCCCAACACCCTACCTTAAAGGGAGGGGGAGGGCAAGGAAAGGTGCATAATTGAAGAGACAATCCCTGTCTCACACATGTAGTGACAAGCTTTATGTGATTTTTATTGCAATAATTACTGTATCCTGCTGATCAGGAATAATTATCATCACCATAGCAACTCCATATGGAGAGAGTGATTGGGGGTGGGAGGGAGGGGATGGTTCCTGGAGAGCAGCACTGACTCGCTCGTTTGGGATGGTTTTGTGCCTCTCTTTGGGTCTTGAGCCATTAATGCTCATCCTCCCCGTTTGTTTTGGCTGCCCTAAGCAGAGGGAAGGGAGGTGTTGCATCAGCACCAGAGCCCCAGAGCTGTGGCTGTGCTTTGGCACAGCTCCTGCCCTGGCTGGGGAGCAGAGCCTGGAGCCCCCAGCCCCACTGCACTGCCCTCACCCTACTGGGGAGGCAGAAAAGACATCAGTGCAGATTATTAAAGGCTGTTATTAGGCTTAGCTGACTCTTTGCTTGCCGTGCACCTGTGTGAGATGCCTCAGTAATGGCAACCCTGCACATTTATTTATGTGTTTGCCTAGAGATTTCTGATTTGAAACCTTCTCTGTCCTCGTGATTTCCTGCAAAATTCGTTGCATGCTGAGGACAGCAACACTCTGGAGAGGCAGCAGTGCAGGGAGTGATGGCAAAACTCAAATGCAGCAGCTTTTTAGCACCTGCTGTTCCCTGCACCTCACCCCTGCTATCCCCAGCCCACACTCTGCTCTCACACATCTGTTTGCAGGCACTGGCGCTGCCACAGACATGCAGAATTCAGGCTCTTGGTTCTTTTTCTGGCACCCGGTCCCGTGGCCAAGAAATGACTGCTGTGACTGATTCCAAATTATCCTGCTCTCGGATGCTTGTTAAAATCTTTCATCTCCCACTCGTTTCATTTGCACTGTGCTGCTTCCAAGTTGGTGTGTGGCCTTCGGGGCACTTTAAATCTAATATTCTAAAATTACAAGTTGCTTCCTCTAAGAGCTGTTTTCCTCTCAAAATATAAACATGTATCTACTGGGGAAGGCCAGATGAGCCTGGGATGATATTTTTTTCCCTGTTGGGGTACAAAATATTGTCCTGTGGAGGTTTAGATGAAGGTGAAGTTCTGTAAAACCAAACAAGTGCTCACTTCAGTGTGGACAACACCCTCAGGCTCAGGGTGGGATTGTTGGGGGTCCTGTGCAGGGATGGAATCACAGGAAGCAGATTCTAGTTTTAGCTACTGCCTCTGACAAATCCCTGAAGACTTTACTCCTGGTTTTTATAAATAATGTGGTCGTGAACTGATACAGCTTTGAATCGAAATAATTCTTGTTCCTGCACTTTGGTTTTCTACCTGTTGTTCCAACTACTGGGCACTAAAATGACAGCAAGAAACATTTGCAGAGTGTGACCAAGTATCACATAATTAAGCAATTTGACACTGGAATGCAGAAAACAAAATGTAACAGTAAAAGACTGGTCTAGATTTCATCTGTTCAAAGTAATAATAAAGACATCAGCAGGGAAATCAGTCATGCACATATATTATTTGTGTGCACTTAAGTTGGACAGATAGGATAATGGATGTGGTATACACCAGATGTTACATTTCCTGAAAATAGATATGTTAAAGGAGCTCAAAAGTGGTTGTCAATGCCCCTTTCATTACCCCATCAGTCTAAATTTATCCAGTTGAAATAAACATCTTAGTTTGCCTGAACTTGGGATTCACCTTTAAATTCTCTTTGCCACTTTTTTGTGCACAAAATAATAGTGAGACACTCTGCCATGCTATGCTGTGGTGCTTCTCAAACCCTCTAACAAATTTACAAGGTAGGAACTTTCTCATTGGCTCATTTTAAGACAAGTGGGCACAGGGGGGTTTGAGCAGAGCCAAGTCCCACATTTTGGTGATAGTTTTGTCTTGTCCATCACAAAGTGCAGAAATCACCTCTCAGCAGCAGATGCAGCCAGCCCTGTGCCCATGGCTGGTTCAGGTCAGTCTCTGGTGGGAATTCCCTCTGGGAACACACTGGGATCTGCAGCAGCTGGATTTTCACAGCAGTGTTTGAGCACTTGAGAGAGGCTTCATTGTGGAACTGTTTGGTCTTTTGTTGAAGCTTAGCATGTGCACAAAACTTTTTGAGTTGTTATTAGAGGTATTCTCTTCAAAAGCAGCCAATAAATTCTGCTGAAAGGACTGGATATTTTAAGGGTTAAAAGCACCCTGTAAAGCATGTGATAGTTTACCAAGGTGGTAGTTGGTCATGGTTTTGCAGACAATTTAAAACCAAAAATCAATGTAATTGAAGAAGAAATACCATCAAGGTGCTCATGGCTGCAGCATTCCATGGGAATGGCAGCCCAGCAAGGCAGGGAGCAGAGAGCTGGGAGCACACACTGCTGTTTGCACAGGGAGCTGCACAGAAAGGTGTGTCTCCAGCTATGTGACTGCTTCTTTATGTAATTTATTCTGTGCCAGTTTCGAGCACTGACAACTCACACGTGTGCATCCCCTCTGGTGACCACTGCCCAGTGGCACAGCAGAACCTGGGAATTCATATGGACACGAGAATTTAGTAAGACCTGTCATGTGCAGACCCTCCTGGGGCACGGAAGGAATTTGTGCTCCTGTTGATCATTGTTTTCAGCACCAGGAACCCTTTGTTCAGAATGCCAGCCAGGAGGGGCAACACACTTGGGTTATTTGAGCTTGTGGGCAATGGTCTCAGTTCAGCACTCGATCTGATAAGGAATAGGATAAGGAATAGGATAAGGAATAGGCTGCTGCTGACATCACCCTGGTGGGCGACCAGTTCTGGGGCACTGCTGCATGTGTTTGATGTCTGCAGGGCGTTCAGTGCAAGGAAAAGGTGCCTTCAGCAGCTCTGAGTGCTGATGGTGGAGCTCTCGGGGTTTGGGATGCTGAGGAGTTCCCACTGAAGTAAGGAACAGGAGCTGAGTAAAGGAGGAGTCGGAAAAAGGAAGTAAATTTGAGCTGGACAGAGCCTTTGGAGTGTGTGGAATGCACTTGTCAGCAGTTATTTTTGTGCCAGTAAGTTAGATAACTGTTACTGTTTACATACCAATTGCTCTGTTATTGAATAATTTCTGTCGTAACCAGGGCAACGGCTGCATCACATGATAAATTAATTACCCCAAAGATACACATCTTCATGAAGAAGCTTCATATCATCAGGTTATGTGGATGCTTGGAAAATTTAGTCCATTTCTTAGCTGGGAGATAGGTCCAGTAAATAAACAAAATCATCAGACTTCAGGCTCAGCCACAACTTGTGTGTGGTATAAGAAGAGTTTCCCCTGACTGGACAGGGTTTTGGATCTAGTTTTAAGGTCTGCTCAATAAAACCAAGCTCTTGGATCTCTTTTCTGCCTGCAGCATTCATGTAGATCTGAGCAGAAGCCCCTGGGCAAGAGAAAACTTGGCATGGGATGGGCAGAAGGAGGTGAAGGTTTGTCTTTTAATCCAATATAAATCCATCCCGTGGTGCAGGAGTAGAGGAAAGGCAGAAGGACTTCTGAGCTTTGGCTTCTCGTGGTGATTTTTCATGGAATGAGTGAACTCCCATGCCAGGAAAACTGAACTCGAGTTACTCAACCTCGAAGCATCTCCTGTATGGAGGAATGAGGCTTCCAGAGGTCCCTGGTCAGGAGATTACAGCCTCCTGAAAGTGCTGGAGATTTTACCTCTGCTTCATTTCTACAGCAAAACCCAAAAGTGTGGCATAAATATTTTCCTTCTGCTGTTTTGATGGGTTTAGAAGGTGAAGAAAAGCCAAAAACATGGCAGGAGAGCAGAAGGTTTGGGCCTAAATTGACCTGAGAATGTCAAGTTGTGCAAGTTATGGAGCTGAGTGGAGGGATCAGTAACAATCTGTAAATTCTCTCTATTAAAGGGCTTTATTTCTGTTGAGACTCTGTGCTGCAGGGCTGTGTGCCCTGGCTCAGTGGGTGCTGTGGCAGCTCTGGCTGGGTTTGCAGCATCTGGATAAATAAGCTGCTGACACACCAGAGATTGGGATCTGCCAGACTGTCAGAACTTGATTTCAGTGCACCAAAGCCAATTAGCGATCTACTCATATTGGAGATAAGCTACTTAATAGAGCTAAACTTTTTTTTTTCCCCTTTTTGCTACTTGTGATAATTTTGGAAGTCAAAAGCTTTTTTAAAATTAGAGTGAGAACTTAATAATGATTGAAATCAAGGACTTTTTGTAGCATGTACAATGCACAGTGTGGTGGGATGCTGAGGCTGCTGCATTTGGTTCCTTCACAGGCTGTAATATTGGCAATATTCCATCCAGGGGAAGAAAAGGTAGGAAACAGGAACAAAAAATGCCAAAATTAAGAGGTTCAAGGTGCCTAATTTTATGGAATCTGTGAAGAAATATGTCTTCAAAATCTTCAGAGCAAAAGAGAATGAGGAAGCAGCTCTATAATTACTCCAATCAGATAGTATGCCAACAAAAAAGGAACAATTAGTGATGTTTCCCAGTCAGTAGATATTTCTCCTTACCTGAGTGATCTATTGCACAGGTATGTAATTAGGACCACGTAATAATAGGTTGGGTAACTCTATCCCTGTCAAAAAGGGAAGAAAATCCATCCTATTGATAATTGCAGGTTTCTCTGTGTCTCACTTCTTTCCATCCTCCTTTTCTCCTCATCAGATTCCTTAAACATGCCTGGTTTTTGGCTCATCATATTTTAGTTTGAGTCGGTGGACATGTTTACAAATGGCATTCAAAGAGCTAAAATAAAAAAAAATAAGAAGAAGCTGCAGCTCTCCTCAGGCCAGCCAGGTTTAAACAGAATTTCAAGGAGCTGAAAATGAAATCTGTAGCTGTTTGCATTGTGAACTAAAAAATCTGACTGGTGCTTGAGAGGAATAAAGACCCTCCCTCTGTATTGCTCGTGACAGTGAGTTCCTTTCCAAGAAATAATATTTCACTTTTGTTTGGTGAGGAAGAAATGAAGCTGTCTTCAAATAAATAAGTAAGTAAGTAAGTAAATAAATAAATAAATAAATAAATAAATAAATAAATAAATAACCCCGCCATGCAATGTCACGTTTGGAGCAGAAGTCAATTTTCACCTTTGCAGATCCCAGACAAGTGGTGAAGCAAAGCTCCTCGGGAGGCTCCAGGCTCCCCTTCCGGAGCAGGAGGGATTCCATTTGCACCCTGGCTGCACAAAGGGCTCAGAGCCAGCCCAGAGCCTCCTGCAGCTCCTGCTGGGCTGTCCCTGGGCTCTGCCAGGCTGGCACGGGACAGGTTCCTGTTGGGTACAGAGCTGTGGCACCTCCAAAACAAAAGTCAACCTTCCAAAAATGTCAAGAACGAGGGAGGCTTCCAAACATGCACCTGCTTCTAGGAAAGATCTGTTCCCAACCCAGGATTGTTACAGCAGCTCCTGAAATAAATCACACAAAGAACACAGATTGTATTTGTTGTACAAAGTGACAGATGACAATAGAGATGGGGATTTTATTCACGAGTTCCTCGCAGTTTGATTCTCTCTGCTCACCTTTGCATGGACAGACTGTCAGGGTTCCAAAGCCAGGAGCTGTCAGCTGTTTCCAGAGGGGGTTTGGACCGCTTGTTGCACAACCCAGTAGCAGGGATTTTCCTCTGAGAGGGGCTCCATTCCCAGAGAAGTCCATCCTTCCGTTGGGCATCCTAAAAAACCTGATTTCAGATAAGCACAGCAGTGGAGACTGAGCTGTGTCCCAACATCCGACAGCACAGTGATCTTCTCTGCCTCAGAGCAGTTTAGGGCTCCCTAAATTTGTTCAAATAAGTAAGCATCATCTTTCAGAAAATTGCCTACAGAATTCAATATAGATTATTAGAAGACAGATCATATAAACAGTATAATAGTGTACCTTTCATCCCCATAATCTCTGTCCCTCCGGTGTTCTGAGATAACTGACTCGAAATGGCCATAAACTGACTCAAATCTTTTCGGAGAGAACCAACATCTTTGTTCCTTGGGCCATTTCTGCCTCTTTTCCTTTTGTCACTAACAAAAAAGTAAGCCAAGAACATTATTCTTCTGAATTCCCAAACTTCTTCCTCTGAATGCAGTTCCTTCCATTACCACCAAGATACTGATCTGCCCTCGCTCTGCTACTGTCAGCAGCAGCTCCCACCCCTGCAGCCTGCTCAGGGGAAACTTTGCCATCTCACCCCACAATTCAGACTTTGTTTCTCCACACAGGGAAGTGGCTCCTTCCAAGATGCTGCCTTTGCTTTCCTGTAGAATTTTTGCCTCCTGACAAAACCAATCAGGTGGTAATTCTGCTGGAGATTCTCAGTTCCACCCCGTGGCCTTCTGGTCATCGCTCTTCTGGGTACATCCACACATTTAACTCATGAAAATCAGCCCATTTTGCCCTCAGAATTTGGGATTACAGTTGGGAGGTTAATTCCAGGGGTTCTTCTTCGCTTGGAGGGCCTTGCACTGACTGTGTCTCCTCACAGCTTGACAATGATATTCTGGGAGTAGCATTTGGCAATGCAGACAGCATCGATGGGAGCTGAGAGATCCAGCAGAGCATGAAGAAAGAATAAATTGATCACAGCTCACTCAAGTGCAGATTGAACTCTCTGTCAGCTTCTGGTTCCTGTTTGCTCTGTACTGCCTTTTAGGTTTTTTCTAAGAAAACGCTTTTTTTTTAATATAAAAGCCACATTACATGCAGGAAATAATGCTGAGGTATTTGTAGGGAAGATGTTTTGATAAGAATCTATCAAGAGTTTCTGTCATCATTTCCTTCAGCTTTTAAGCCCTCTGAGTAGAGTGCTCCAAATAAAACACACTGTGGTGAAGATCTCTCCTGACAAACCATCCCAAGGTTGGGTTAATTGTAACACAACAAAGAAATCTTTAAGAAACCAATGGATTAAGGAATAATCTTGGAGTCCTGGGGAAACCCTTATTAATGCCCAGCTGGAGGGAGGTGTTTTCAGTCTATTTTCACATCTGGTGTACAAACAGGAGCTGAGCTGGTATGGGTGCTGCCCAGAGAGGTTGTGCCTTCCCCATCCCTGGCAGTGCCCAAGGCTGGAGGGGCTTGGAGCAGCCTGGGACAGTGGGAGGTGTCCCTGCCATGGCAGGGGTGGCACTGGATGGGCTTTCAGGTCCCTTCCAACCCAAACCAGTCTGGAATTCTGTGACTCTCTGTAAAATGGAGCACATGCAGCAAACCTCAGGGTGGCAGGAGGAAAAGAGAGCTCCAGCTGAATCAGACGCTTCGTGCCCAGCTGAGATATTTGCCCTGTAAAATGCTCGTGTTCACTGAAAGTTTCTAGGGAGAAAGAGAGGAGAAAAATGCCAACTTTAGAGAGAGAACGAACACAAAGCACTGCTGGAAGGTGTCACAGGGGGCCCAGGAGCGAAGTGAAGCTGGGGAAGGGTCTGGAGAGTCTGTCCTGTGAGGAGCAGCTGAGGCAGCTGGGGTTGTTTAATCTGCAGAAAAGGAGGCTCAGGAGGGATCCTCTCACTCTCTCCAGCACCCTGAGAGGAGCAGGCAGCCAGGTGGGGGCCAGGCTCTGCCCCAGGGACAGCATGAGAGGAAACAGCCTCAAACTGAACAAAGGGAAGTTTGGGTTGGGCACCAGGAGGAATTCCTTCATGGGAAGCATTGCCAGGGATTGGAGAGGGCTCTCGGGGGCAGTGGTGGAGTCTCCATCCACTCTGATGTCCAAGAACACTCTGGATGTGGCACCCAGTGCTCTGGGCTGGGCAGCCAGGTGGGCATCAGGCACAGGGGGCACTCGGTGGTCTTGGAGTCCTTTTCCAGCATTACTAAATCCAGGATTCTGTGGAATCTTCAGCCCTCCCGCAGAGGAGAAACAGAAGAAGCCTCCAACTGCCCTTGCTGCCCCAAGGCTTCTTAGAGGTTGCATTTCCTATGAAAAGAACATACCCTGGGTCCTCTGCCACCACCCAAATCCAGCCTACACAGGGTAACTGCACGTGGAACACTCAGTGCTGGGTGCTGCAGGTGCTCAGGGGCCGCTGAGGAACTTCTGTCAACGCCAAACTCTTTGTTTACACAGAGAAAGAAAATAAACAAGGAAATATTTGTTTGAAATTCAAACCGAACCTCTGAAACAATTAAGTGGGGCTGAGCAAATTCATAAAACAGAGACTAATGACATGTCCCCCACACTGCTTGGCTGTGTGCCCCCATTGATTGACTCCTAGAAAGTCACAGGCGTTAAGTTGGTATTTTTCATTACTTGCGATGAAATATGAGAATTTCTTACCATTCCCTGTGCCTTATTCTTGTAACTAAAGCCACCCATTCGTTACAAGGAGTCATTATTTATTTGTGTGCAGGAAAGAATCCAGGCTACTGCACAAATTCCAGGGCTCCCTGAGCAGCCTGACTGCTGTCCCCATGCACCTTTCCCGTGGGTATCCCCAAATTTGCCCAAAGCCAGCAGGAGAGGCCAATGGTGCAGCAGTGCACTTGTAGGCAAGACGAAAGCCCCAGATTTGTTTGCTGCAAGTGTTTCATGATTGCTGCTCTCTGCTTCTCTGCCCTGTGCCAGCCAGGAGGGGATGGTGTGCACACACCAGTCGGGTTTTAGCAAAGCCTGTTCCAGTGTCCACCTTAAATTTTATCCAGAATAACATGAAGCCAAGTTGTGGATATAACCCCGAAGGCAACTACATGTGAAGTCATTTATCACCAAAAAAAATGCGAGGAATGTTGAAAATAAAGTTAACGTTCATAGTCATATTTCCATTTTTTTTAACCTGTAGTGCTAAAGGCATTTCTCTTTGTTCTCTAAGCATTTTCCTTTCTTTTTATTCATTATTTGTTTGATGCAAAGCCTGATAATGTATCAAAAACCAACTTGAAACTGTCCCTGTAAATGGGAGAAATGTGTAAACTGAAGAATATAAAGAACCATCCACCCTCCTGTTTTCCTCTCACCTTCCCCCAGCCAGAGGTTCTGTTGCTGCCTTGTGATACATCAAAAATAAACTCTTGTGCCAAGGTCCGAATTGCCAGAGCCACTCTGGTTACTTGTGATGGCAGAAAAGCTCCTGAAGCAGAGGAAGGCTGAGCCATGGTGGGACAGGGATGCAAGTTCTGTGGGACACCAGGACAGCAGCCTGGCACCCACGGCTCAGCCAGCTCAGCAGCCTCGAGGGCTTCTGGTAGCTGCATTATTGTTATTAACACAAATAATGGTGGAATCCCTGCGGGGCAAGGAGGGGTTTGGGGAGGTTTTCTCACAGGGTCCTGCTCACAAGGATTGCTGCTGCAGGAGGCTGTCTGTCGCTGTGAGCTGTATTCTCCGAGTCTGGTTGTGCCCCCTCACTTCCCAACACCACAATTTCCCTCCCTCAGCCTCCCAAACCCTCTGAGCTGGCTGGAGAAGAACCTGTGAGGTTCTGTTCAGAGATCCAAGTGCGTTCTCAGCTGTGTGTGCAGAGGTGGCAGGGGTAGGATGCAGCTGAGTGCAGCATGAAGAGAAGGAGGGGGCAAACCTGGGAAGCTGCAGGGATTTGGCACGGAATGAGTGTGAAGAAGGCACGGAGCTGCCCTCCAGAAGCCATGGCTCCTCCAGCCAGGCACAGGGTTTTAAAGTGGAGCTGCTGCTGTGTGCACCCTGGTGTGGAACCATCCCACAGCCTGGGGCTGAAGAACACAAAATGGGCTGTGAAGGGGATCACAAATCAGAAAGCCTCGGGATTAAGATTCCGAAGGAGTAGAGTTTAGTTCCAGCAAGCTCTCTCAAGCATTGCCGCAGCACTTGCAGCACTGCACACAATAATTCCTGCTCACCGCCGGCCCTGCCAGTTCTGCCACTCGGAATTCGGGTTGGGAATTGGGTTCTGCTGCCTGCTCTTGGGGACACCCAGCTCTGGGGGGCTCAGGGGACCCAGCCTGGGCTGGGGGCTCAGCCTTTGGTCGCTGTGGAGCTCACGAGGAGGTGTTGGAAGGACAGAGGTGTTGGTGCCCAGCATCGCCCGGCGTGCCCACAGCACACACCAGGAGCTGGAGCTGGTGGCTCAGGGAAGGCTTGGGCTGACTGTGTTCCAAGTCAAACACAATAAGCTGTAAACCCAATGGAATGTGAAAGAAATTCATACCTTAGTGAACCGTAAACAGAATCACGGATGATAAAATTTAATCAAAACGTAGCATTGCCTTCGGGATTCAGATCCAGTGTCTTTTGATGATTAGCAGGATTATCAAATGTAGATGCTCTGTTGAATACCATAATGTTGTAATGTTGCACCCTATGGAACATCAATGCCAGAAATAATTTAACACCTGCACATAAATCATTTTGCAATTATCTTTTGGGAATTATTTTATCTTAATCTTTTTATTTTGTTCCAAATAAAATTAGAGAGGAACACTGAAAGATGACACTAGGTGAAACAGAGGAAGGATAGGAGCACTGTCAGGTTATATAAACTAAGCTAAATGTCTGTTTTCTATTATTTAATTTTTAGATTGACATGTAGCTTTGGCTAAGGATTGTAAAACAGAACTGGTTTGTATGGATGTACATAGAGTTAATTAAATGAAGCTTTAACACAGCAAGATTGAAAATACATGTACTGTGCTCTTTAGCATTAACAACGGGGATATTAAGGCTGGAAAATCTTGAGCCTGTTGATCCTCCTTTCCCTAAAGCAAAACAGCCACCTAAATTTGGGACTTAGAAGATTACCAGTCAGAAGTTACAAAACAATTCTCTGATCAGGGAACAGAAAAGAGACAAAGTTAATTCTTCCTCACCTTGGGAGGAGCAGGGGGTCCAAACCCCTGCCCAGTCAGAGAGGAAAACTGCCCCAGGTAACCTCCCAGAGTGGTGCTGGGAGAGTCACTGGTGTCACTGGAAACTGGGGCTAAATCCCCATCCAGCCCTCTGGAAGCCTCACCCCCCATGCTGGAGGGATGTAGTGATGAGCTGTATCTGCAGAACAAAATAATAAATAGAAATAGATTGCAATTTATAATAAGTACAAATAAGATAGACATAAATTATTGCATTTGGGTGCACTTGGATTGTGTTCCAGGGTCTGACCAGCTTTGTCTCAGCAGTGTTTTGAGAGGGAATTCTTGAAACCCTATTGCAAACAGCTTTGCTTTCTTCTCTGAATCATCACTGGGGAGCAAAATCTCCCAGTGTGGAATAGTCATAGTAATGATAAGCAAGCAAACTGTGAAAGCAACAATGTAGATGTCACTTTATATTAGGCAAAAGAATGACAAAATGCTTCACTCACAGAGTGTCAGTAACCAGTGGGCCAAGCTCTGCCCCAACAGATTTTCATGTGAGCTCCTGCAAACACACCAAATACCAGCAACTGGCTTTTGTTTTTATACAAATCCTTGTAATTTTCTGTACCTGTTTGTCACAGGAAAGTTTTCCCTGGGTGCAGGAGGGAACGTGAGCAGGCTGTGCAAAGGGAAGGGGAGCAAGCAGGAGCTAAAAACTGAGCCTTGGGGATTCTTTCAAAAAAGAAAAAGAAAAAAGCTTCACTGGCCTATTTACTAATTGTCAAATAGTGGAAGGGTGAAGTAAAACAAGTATCTTAAGCAACACGTTGAGCTCTTTGATGGAGATCTCTCTGTGGAGGTGACAAGGAACAGCCCTCGGGGAACAGCTCAGCCTTTGTCCTAGCACTGTGTTCCAAACCTAGAGGTTCCCAAAGGTGGAAATGAATGTGCCATTTTAGTGTGATTCAAGGATTTATTATATTATTTTTTCTTCCTGGTGTATTTCCATACCTGTGTGTCCCTTCCAGCTCAGGATGTGCTGATTCTGTCATTTGTGCAAATGCCTCAGTCTTGTCTGGGAAGAACTCAATATTTCTGCCCACGAGGAAACCTTAAATTGAGACATTTCAGTAGGTCTGAGCTTGGAGGAAGAGATTTTTGGAAGTGAAAGGGAAGGAAAGTTTTGGTGTAAACATTTTCCAGTGGGTGGACAATGGTGTGTGTAGAAAACACACACTTTTCTTTCTCTGATGGGTCTGCACAGAGGGCTCTAGCAAGGTTTCCTTTAAAGTTCTTTGCCTTCACTGTATAACACAATGTATGGGGCAGTAAAATTCAGTGTGAAAAGGGGGGAGAGTGTTTTAATAAGGCTCATAATAGTGATTGTCTCTGATCAATTATAGATTTAACATGAAGAATGTAACATGAACCCAACTACTATTAACATAAGTTATGCAAATCTATGATCAGGGATGGATCTTTGTGCCACACTCACTCTAAAGTAAGAGCACAGAAAAGCCTTTGTAATTTGAAATGGAAATTAAACCAAGAAAAAGATGCACTGCACCCATGGGATTTCTTCACAGCATTAGTGCATGAATTAAGAGGTTGCTCCAATTTTTTCTGTGTCCCAGTAGAACTTTGACAATGTCTGAGTTTACTACAACAGTGTCTACACTGTAATTCTAGCATGAGCTTCCCTGTCAAGACGTGGTTTCCCCACCATCATTTGCACTCCCACTAAATCTGAGAGGCACTGCAGTATGGAAAAGTGGTGGTGGAAGCTTGAGGCTTGTCTGGCCTCTGAAACATCTCTGAACAGCCCTGGAGGAAGGCAGTGAGGGCACTGAGGAACAGAGCTCTGTCAGCAGCTGGAGTGTCTGGATCAGAGCCGTAGGTCAGCTGTGGTCACTCCTGAAAGTGTTCTCTGGAGTTTAGGGTGCTTTGAGCTTTGTTGGAAACGATAAGAAGGCACTCTAAAGCTTTCCATGGAGATGATGTCCCTGCAGCTTTTTTATTAAAATCGGTAGGTAGGGAGGCTGTGGAGCTGCTCTTTGTGAGGCTGTTATTCCAGGATGGATATCCAGTGTGATTATAACTGCAGCCACGCTTCTGACACACACATCAGCCTTCAGAGCTGGGAGAAGTTTCTCAGCACTTGTTTAGATGTCATTGGCTTTAACATGCAAATTATTCTTGTTTAACAGATGGAAATGCAGGCCTAGGAATATCTCTGAGTGCCATTCTTGGAACGCTGCACAGGAAGGATCCTGAGAGAGGCAAAGCAGAGCTCCCCGTGGCTGCTCACCAGGGGCACTGCACTGGTTGTGCTCCCAGCCCTGGGCCTGTGGAACACCACACTTTGCTCTCCCTCTGCTCCTGCAGCGTGCCAGAGGCAGCAGGGCTGCTCTCGAAATACCAGCCCTGCCAGAGATGTGCCTGGGCAGCCCTGGAGTGTGTTTGCACTGATTTAGCAACTATGCGAGGCAGCAGCAGAGCCGTGGAGAGCCCTAGAGAGCTGGAGGGTTGGACACACAAGAGATGGGTGACCTGAACTTCACAGGTCACCTCTGCACCATCCTGCACATCCAGGTGTCTTTTCAGCCTTCCCAGAAAACCCACTGGGGCCCACCAGGGAGGAGGGATGTGTCCTGGGGCTGTGCTCTGCCCCCCTGGACAACTGCCCAGAGTGTTCCCTGCCCCATTAACAAACAGTGTCTTTTGTCAGCTCATCCCACAGCCTCCACCCAGGAGTTGTGGTGGGGATGTAGAAGGGAGAAGGGAAAAGATCAGGCAGAACAATCACTGCCTGAACTGCAATCTCTAAAAGAATAATGACCCCATCCCTGGGATATCTGGTACCTAAACAAAGTTCTGTCAGAGTCACACAGGCCAGGAAGGGGAGCTGTAAAATCCCTCTCTCCGGGCTTTGGGTTTTCACATGTCTTTGGTTTGAGGCAAGTAGGTACATGAAAAGAACCACAGAAAGTTGTATTCAGTGGTCAGGATACGTTAGGCTCTTGAATCATTAACACTGAAGACATTCTCAAGTGTTAGCTTCCAACTTAAAGGGAAGGTTTAAGTAAATTGCATGTAAAATATTCCCATGTTTATTCTACAGTGAAGTGTTGCCTCACTTGACTGTAAAAATGCACTTCTTGAAACAGAAAGCTAAGCTGAACTGGTCTCATTTATCATATCTCTGAAAGTGTGTGGCCTTTCTTTCTGTCTCTTTTCCTGGGAGAAAGCAGAAGCGAGAGCTTTGATTGCAGGTTAAACAGCATGTATCCTCTGACTGCTGCACCAAATTGTTTCTCATGTGCTTAATGCATCGACTTTGAATCCAAAGCCTGGAGGTTTAACTCTGTGTGCCTTGAAATGAAAGCACACTTTGGTGATGAAGAAGGCATTTGCCTTCAGGTTGGGAGAAATTGAAGCTCACGTCATCCCAGCATGAGCAGGGCTGGTGTGTGCTGCTGACCTGGGGGCGTGCAGCAACAGGCAGGAGGCACAGACACAATCAGCTCATTCTCTGCCTCTGGAGAATGTGGCTGTAACAAGGTGAAAATCCCTCCAACAAGAATCATAAAGATCATAATTATTAAGAAAGCAAAGGATGAAAATACTTGGGAGTGTCATTAGGGTGCTTGGGAGTGTCATTAAAGTGCTCAGGGTATGGGCTGTGTGCAGTGGCATGGAAATAAATTATTTTTAGTCAATATAAAATTAAAGGTCAGTCTTAGGAGTGAGGTTCAGCTTAAGGGAATTATACCATGCTTACAGGCTTGCAGAGTTTGCACTTCAATTAGCCAGTGTAAGTCTGAAGAATCAGGTTATGAACTGCAGGAACTCTATCCTGGTGCCAGTTATTGAGGCCAGTCACTAGTGTTAACAGCTTGGCCCTACCTGGCCAGGCTAATTGGCAAAGGAATCACACTGTGACATTTCCACAGTAAAACTGAATCCTTGTAATAATTTCCAGACCTGATTCCATATTGATCTATCACTCCCTCCCCCCTTTCTTTCTTTCACAGTAGTTTCTAGAAGGATTTCCCATCCCTGGCAGTGTCCCAGGCCAGGCTGGGCAGGGCTGGGAGCAGCCTGGGGCAGTGGGAGGTGTCCCTGACATGGCAGGGGTGGCACTGGATGGGCTTTCAGGTCCCTTCCAGCCCAACCCATCCTGGGATTTTTGATAAATATTTGCCCTTGTGGCCTGCCTGGTTCGTGTTTGCAAAGGCACCAGTGGGCTGAGGTCAATCAGTAGTGATTTAGCACGAGCCTGAACTCAAGCCTAGCAATACATTTGAAGGGATGAAAAGGGAGTAATGAATCTTCTGCGAGGAATAATATCACAAACAAGGAGGATCCTGAAGCTTCAAAAATTCCCTGTAGAGAGAATCTTCATTGTAGCAAATATGGCTTTATTTAGAGAAAAATGCAAGATTAGCTGTGTAGTGCCCTAGTAGTAATTGGGGGGAAAAAAAAATCCTAACCAGAAGTTTTGGGGTTAATTTCCATGGAAAACACATTTCTGTGTCACACTGTGGACAATTTTGTCATTAAAATCTGCCTCATCTGTCTTTGCCTTGTTGCCCAGCTGGCCTTGCAGGGCGGTGTGGAGCTCCAGAGGGAGGTGTTGGGATTGCACCTTTGGATCAGCACTGGATGCTGCGAGCTCAGAGCGCATCTGCCAAGCTGCAGAGCTCCTCACGTCAGCTGGCTCCTCATCTGCCTGGGCTTCAGGCACTCGTGCTTCCAGGGTATATTCATTTCCAAAGCCAGATTTTTGCCCTCTGTTTTGAGGTTCTATCCTTCAGAATTCCTGAACGCTTTCCAAAAATGCCAGCCCCGCCCCAGACAGACCTATCTCTGAGGTAGGTTCTCCAGAAGGGTTGGGAAGCTCTGTCGTAAAGCAGGAGTGGATTTCATTTGCCCTGCACTGTGCTCTGTCAGGCAGGGCTGTCCTGGGCTTCCCCAGAGCTGTGCTCCTGCACACACAGAGGACACTCGATTTTTTGCAGGTGCAAAACTGCCTAAATCGATATTAAATGCTGTCTCTGAAGTGTCCTGACCTCCTCTCTCCATTTCCAGTGAACCAGTGTATCTCCCCAGACTGCTACCCTCCCTGGGGCTCAGGTCTCTGCTGCTGCAGCTCACTGACCAGGGCTGCTGTGTCTGTCCTCCTTGTTTCAGCAGGAAATGTTCAGCTCTTGCTCTTAGCAGCTGGAGGAAACCTCTGAGGAGAGCTGTGTATGACTAACTCTGGTTAGACCTAAAGTATGCTTCTGCTTCCCGGGGACTGTGCAATGAGTGATGTACATCAAAGGAGCAGAGCAGTACCTTTAATATGATTCAATAAAGGCATGAAATTAATGTTTTCTTCTGCTAATAGGAAATACACAAGGCGGAGATTTCACTTTCAGACATTTTTTACTCTTACAACTTCTCCAAAACTCTTTAAAGTGCTCCCTATTATTTTTTCTTTGGTTTGGCCTCACAGAGCTCCTTCACCCTGTAACTGATGCTGGTCCCATGGGATGCAGCAGGGTCCTGTGGCACAGACACCCTGCTGCAGGACCACATCTCCTGGTGCACGTTCCTGTGGCACAGACACCCTTGCTGAAGGACCACATCTCCTGGTGCACGTTCCTGTGGCACAGACACCCTTGCTGAAGGACCACATCTCCTGGTGCACATTCCTGTGGCACAGACACCCTTGCTGAAGGACCACATCTCCTGGTGCACATTCCTGTGGCACAGACACCCTTGCTGAAGGACCACATCTCCTGGTGCACATTCCTGTGGCACAGACACCCTTGCTGAAGGACCACATCTCCTGGTGCACATTCCTGTGGCACAGACACCCTTGCTGAAGGACCACATCTCCTGGTGCACATTCCTGTGGCACAGACACCCTTGCTGAAGGACCACATCTCCTGGTGCACATTCCTGTGGCACAGACACCCTTGCTGAAGGACCACATCTCCTGGTGCACATTCCTGTGGCACAGACACCCTTGCTGAAGGACCACATCTCCTGGTGCACATTCCTGTGGCACAGACACCCTTGCTGAAGGACCACATCTCCTGGTGCACATTCCTGTGGCACAGACACCCTTGCTGAAGGACCACATCTCCTGGTGCACATTCCTGTGGCACAGACACCCTTGCTGAAGGACCACATCTCCTGGTGCACATTCCTGTGGCACAGACACCCTGCTGCAGGACCACATCTCCTGGTGCACGTTCCTGTGGCACAGACACCCTGCTGCAGGACCACATCTCCTGGTGCACGTTCCTGCTAGCACAGGGCATGGAAACAATGGCAGCTACTTGTAAGATTTGGGTTTAAAATGAGCCCCATAAATGCAGAAGCTTTCTATTACCTTTGACTGATGTAAAATTACATCAGGGAGACCCCGAGGTACAAACCCTGTTTCTATGGAACAGTCTTGAGCATTCCTACAGAGTTTTTGTGCACTGTGAAGGTTAATGGCAGATCTCTGTCTTCTGGGTTGGAAACCACACGTGAGCTGAAGAACTGAACAGCAGAGTGGTGGGGAGGAGATGGGGTTTGGTGGCCTCTGCCAGGTTCCACCGAGAGAACCCCAAGTGCTCAGATGGGACTGGCAGTGATTGTCCTGCCAGCCTTTGCCACAACGAGTGGATTTTGCCTCGGCGAAAATGATGCTCTGACCCCATTTGAGACAAATACAGAGCATTGCCAGCAGGTGGCACGCAAAGGGTACGATTTCCCAGGGCTTTTTGCCTCGGTGGGGTGCTCCTGGGAAGCGGAATGGGATGGAGATCGGAGTTAGAGCGGTGGGGAGAGAGCGGCGCCCTGCTGGGGGAGGGCTGGCGGTACAGAAACGCTGCCGAGCCTGCTGCGGAGGGGCTGGGGGCGAGGGGAGAGGGGTGTGATGGGTCAGGGGACTGATGGGTTCGGAGTGTGATGGGTTTGGGGAGTGATGGGTCTGGGGAGTGATGGGTCTGGGGAGTGATGAGTCTGGGGAGTGCTGTGCTTTGGGGTGTGCTGGCTTTGGGGTGTGCTGGGTCTGGGGTGTGATGGCTTTGGGATGTGCTGTGTTTTGGGGTGCAATGGTTTTGGGGTGTGATGGCTTTGGGGTGAGATGGCTCTGGGGTGAGATGGCTTTGGGGTGCAATGGCTTTGAGGTGTGCTGTGCTTTGGGGTGTGATGGGTTTGGAATGTGCTGTGTTTTGGGGCACAATGGTTTTGGGGTGCAATGGCTTTGAGGTGTGCTGTGCTTTGGGGTGTGATGGCTTTGGAATGTGCTGTGTTTTGGGGCGCAATGGCTTTGGGGTGCAATGGCTTTGAGGTGTGCTGTGCTTTGAGGTGCAATGGCTTTGGGGTGAGATGGCTTTGGGGTGTGATGGCTCTGGGGCTGTTGTGATGTGATCTCTGCGCCATGGAGGATCTGGAGCATCCCCAGGCCTGGCTCCCAGCCCCAGCACTGGGGGGACATCACCAGACCCCGTGTGGCACCAGGGGACCCTTCCCTGCATGGGGCCAGCCCCAATTCCCCCACGAGAACAGGTCAGCAGGCTGGCCTGCTGCCACTGGGAGCCTACGTGGGGATGAAAGAAATACTATTTTTTGTTTGTGGCCGTATTACAAATGTCTGGGTTTAAGAAGCTCCTGCTTCTCCCACATTAGTGCTCTAGACAAATCTTGAACCACCTTTGTGGCAGGGCCTAACAAACGCTGTCACTTTGACCTAATCCACTTTTCTGCACAGCTGTGCTAAAGTCACCTTTAGTTTTATCACATTTTAATGCAAACAAGGCCGGAAGGGTGCTTGTTTGGATTGAAGACGCTGTGACAATTCATCTGAATGGGAACTTCAGTAACTGGGAAGAAAAATGTGACAGGGAGCTTTATCACTGCATTGTACACAGCAATCTGAAAATTATTGCTTCTTTAGGGGCCTATTCTCTTCTTGAGGCCTAGCACAGTCTATGCTAAGCAGCCAGACAGCTCTGAATGGTTTGCCAGTCCTAAAGACAGATTTTAATTCTATTGTTTGTGGGTATCCCTGACTTTCCTAAGAGGATTCAAAGACAGGCTGCAGAACAAGGCAGCTAACATAAGACTTTGGCCAATCTTTAAAATTCAAATAGCAAAGGACGCTTTCCCTGGTCCTCTTAAATCAGTCAACCTCCAGTGATGTTTGCTTTCAAAATTTGTCAAGTTCATTCAAAACTAAACGAACTTGCAAAACGTGCTTTGTTAAGCCTTTTATTAAAAAGTTTGCTTAACCACTAATTTCCTGTAACAGTGCGAATAAAGCAGGGAGGAAAGAGCCTTTTTTTTATTTTAAAACCTGGAAATTGCCATAGTAAGAGGTGCTTTTCAGAAATTACATATATAAACATTTACCAAATATGGGCAAATATTTATATAGGCGCAGGTCATGTTTGTACTAATTTCTTTTTAATACTTCAAGTAAATTCCAAGTGAAACTGAACAAGTACTGAAATGCTGAAAGGCTTTATCACAGCCTTCGCTAAAGCTACTGCAAACTGAATATTCAAAGTATTTGCAGGGCAGCGTTGAATGAATCCTTCTCGATGCTGCAGAGTGAGGTACTGGGGAAAAAAAGGGATTTGTTCTCCTAGGAGACAGCAAACTGGGCTGGGTGGGACCAGGGGAGCTGGAGCTGCTCAGCTGCCTGGCCCTGCTGTCCCACAGCTCCCAATGCCAGCATCCATCCTCTCCCAGAGCTCCCAAACCTGCCTGACCCTGCTGTCCCACAGCTCCCCATGTCAGCATCCATCCTCTCCCAGAGCTCCCAAACCTGCCTGACCCTGCTGTCCCACAGCTCCCAATGCCAGCATCCATCCTCTCCCAGAGCTCCCAAACCTGCCTGACCCTGCTGTCCCACAGCTCCCGATGCCAGCATCCATCCTCTCCCAGAGCTCCCAAACCTGCCTGACCCTGCTGTCCCACAGCTCCCCATGTCAGCATCCATCCTCTCCCAGAGCTCCCAAACCTGCCTGTCCTGCTGGAAAATGCTGCATTTCATCTGTCCAGGACCCGCAAGGCTTCAGCTCACTGTGTGAAATGTTTTATATGGATATTAAAACATCGTTCTGGTACAAAGAGCAGGCAGGTGATGGTGCATCCCCTGTGCTGCCCTCTCACAGACAGGAGCACGTTTTGGGATGTTTGTAACAGTGGAGGAACAGAGAGTGGGGCTGTGCCTCCCTCACAGTGCAAGCACAGTCAGGGAGACAGCAGGGCAAGGACCAAACAGTGCAATCTCCCGGTGACAGCTCCACTCGGTGTGGAAAAATGACTGAATTATCCAATTTTTTAGTCTTTTCTCTCCTCCCTCCTACCCCCAGTGGCTGAGGTTGCAAATCTCGGTGAACAGTGGTGCTACCAAAACTCAAAAGTAAATTGGGGGGTTCTGCTGTCACACTGAAAGGGTGGCAGCTGCCCAAACTGGCTTTGGTGACCACATCTGCTTGGGAATAAACATCCATCGGAGTCTGCCTCTTTTGTCTAAAGAGAATCTGCAGGTTATGTAGCAGCTGGCAAACACTTCACCACGAAAAGGTGAATTTTTTCATTTATTTTTAAGGTAACATGTATTTCGAGCTTCTATGGTCCTTAAAAACAGAACACTTGGCAGCAGCATGATTATCCTGGTTATCTCCAGAGCCACCCTGGGGTGCACAGGAGGCAGAGCTGGGAGGGCAGCTCCTGCTCCCGTGGGAAGCACAGAGTGAAACCCAGCAGTTCCTTTTCACCACAGCCTGTGGGGTTTGTCCTGAGGCTGGGGGAGCTCGGGGCTGTTGCTGGGGCAGGAGCTGAGCCCAGAGCTGCCGCCCTGGACAGCTCCCAAACCTCCCATGCAGAGAGGCAGAGCCTCTCCTGCTGCCAGTGCCGGGGCTGGAGCCCTGAAGTGCCACCCTCGGTGTCACTGTCACCTGGCCAGGGTGGGACAGCTCAGGAGAGCAGTGGCACAGCTCTGTCAGCACTGAGCTGGGTGTCATTGTCACCTGGCTGGGGTGGGACAGCCCAGGAGCTCAGCAGCACAGCTCTGTCAGCACTGAGCTGGGTGTCATTGTCACCTGGCCGGGGTGGGACAGCTCAGGCACTGCTCTGTGTCAGCTCTGAGCCCTTCCTGCCTGGCTCTGCTGAGCTGTGCCCAGGTGAGCTGTGCCTGGGTGAGCTGTGCTCAAGTAAGCTGTGCCCAGGTGAGCTGTGCCTGAGTGAGCTGTGCCCAGGTGAGCTGTACCCAGGTGAGCTATGCCCAGGTGAGCTCTGCCCAGGTGAGCTGCGCCCAGGTGTTGCCAAAGGACCCTGCTGCCCTGCAGAGGTTCTCTCTTCTCTGCAGAGGATTGCACTTCAACCCAATTAATACATATGTTAAACTGCAAGGCTATTTTCAACGTGTCTGAAACGCAATTAGGATTCTCTCTAATTAGTTATGACTTCTGTGCCAAGGCTTGTCTGCAGTGTTGCAACTGCTGCTTCCAAAATACCTTTCAACTCTTTCCATTGTGTTCTTTGCATCTTCTGACCACTTTCCCTGTTATTTGCTCGTTGCCTTTCTGACACAACACATCCTTAACTTTCCACCTCTTCCAACAAAGATCCCTGCTGTAACTGTTCACTAATTGCTTGCAGGTTTGCTCAGGCATTTATTAAGTCACAAACACGAAGGAGAAATTGGACGCTGGGAACCTGCAGAACCCTGTCTCCTCATACAGGAATTTCAGGTTGTTCTCACCTTAGCACTGCCATCCATTTATAACCAGGCACTTTGCAGGGAAGGAAAAAAAATCCTTTTTTTTCTCCCTCCTTCCATACCTGCCTGTCTGGGGCTGGCAGCAATTATGTGGAGTGAGTTGGTAAATCCTCCAGCTCGGGTCTGCTGCTGCCCTCAGTGAGGCTCTAATGGATCTGGCTGTGCCCACAAGAGCTCTACACTCCAACCACTGCCACGGACCCTGCGCAGGATAATTAACCACAAAGTGAGTTATTAAAATAACGTAATAAAAATCAAGGTCAGATTCCCTGGTGTAGGAGACTAGGAGGAGTCTTCTGTGGGGGAGTCCATGTAAGGCCTCCCACTCCCTTTAAAACTGTGGGTTTTGATGTTTAAGGGGATTATATCTTGGAAATAAATGTTTAAAACCTGTTATCATGAAGTAACGAGTGGGCTTCGCACTAATTTTTAATCCACTAGTTTTTTAAAAATTACTTAGAGCCCACCAGAGCTAGACTGCAGCAAATGAAAGAAGAATATCCTTCTAATTATTCAACAGTTTTTCAGCAATTGGGACTTATTCACAGAATTCTGGGGATGTAGATGGAATTTCTGGTAAATCTCATCACTTATGGCAATCAGCCTTGAGGGACTAAACCTTTGGGCAGTGCCAGAGCTGCTATTCTAGAAGGCCTTTATTTGATTCCTTGCAGGTAAGGCTGTGGGGTTTGGCCAAAAGCAGGATAACAAAAGTCACTTCCAATGAAACTTGAGATTTGAGGCAGATCAGGTAAGAGAGGTATCTCTATGTGTTGTATCAACAAAAAAAAAATCCATTTAATTAGAGGTCATAATCTTTTTATTTGTTTGGATTTTTCTTCCTAGGGATTATGTTTTAGGTTTCCTTGATTTAATATTATCAAAGGGAAAAAAAGTAGCCACTGTCTACAGAGTTACAATCTAATATATAGAAACACATCATTTTTCAAATTGCTAGTCCTGTCTGTAGGTCAGATCATATTCATAAAGACAAGTGATGGGATCTAAAACTCCCTCTGGAATAGGAGCAATTATCTTGGCAAAATCTGGGCAAAATTAATTTTCTGTTTAGAGGCTGAAATACTCTCCTAGTGGAATCCCCTGTGTAATTACAATTCCATGTCCCAGAAATCAACCTTCTGAGGGTGGAAGAAGACTCTCATTAGGTCCTGTTAGAGAAGATTCTGTCGTTCACTGCTGTTTTAACCAAAAAAAAGTGCAGAAGTGGGAAATGGGTGGGTTGGAGGACTGGAAGGACTGTGGTGGCATCATGAAACACCTCTGCAGTGCTGCTGACAAACAAATGAACCCTCGGGACTGAGGTGAGCCTGAGCTCTTCCCACCTGCTGCCCCTGCGAGGGGAGGCAGAGCTCGACCTCCTGCCCAAGCCTGCACTGCAGTTTGGTTGCCAAGTACGAGCCAGAAATAAAATCCCACTTGCTTTCTTCATTTTACTGCTGCCTGCAGGGAAGTGCAGGGTTTTCAGTAAACTGAGATGTGGGGTTCCTGGAATGTGCTGCTTTTCAACTGGAACCTTGGTCTGAGGTATCGTTTTCTCTGCTTAACCTGGAGGTCCTCGAGGTTTTTGGTGCCATTGGTGGAAACTCTGCTCCAGAGTGGAGATGGAGCACGTGTGGGAGGTGGCAAAACACCCAAAGCAACAGACAGGACAGTCAGAGAGGACAGAACCTCCCCGGGGTCACTGATCCCCTGTGCAGGCTGGGTGAGGATGGTGCTCACCCATCACCTGAGGCAGTGTCACTGCCAGAGCCTCTCCTGCCACAGGGCTCTGCCTGCACCACTCCCTTAAAAATACTGTGGGAAAAGTGAACCTGGTAAAGTGAGCTAAGGAATGGAATAGAATTGTAAATTAGAGCAGGATAAGAGGGAAAGAAAGAGTTTAATTTGGATTACAGACCTCACTGCTGTGCCCATTGCTTCATTTTCAGCTTTCTTCCTTCCCAGCAGATGGGGAGCACAGGCAATGGCTTGGCTCGTGGTTGTGCTTCTCTCCCTGTTATGGAACTGCTCTGGGCTTTGTGCCCTTGTCTTTTCCTCTCTCACAGCCTCTGTCACTGATCCTGCTTCATCTCCAGCCTCTCCCTCCCTCCCTCCCTCTGCACTAACCAGCAGTGAGCAATCTGCTTCCCTCTTTGCTTCTCCTCTGTCCAAGGTAGGCAAGTTCTCCTCCTCCTTCGATTTTCCCACTTCTCTGCTGAGACAGCCCCAGAATATCCTGAGTGCTCTGGTCCAGTGGAAGTGTCCCTGCCCATGGCAAGGGGTGGAACAAGAGGGGCTTTAAGTTCCCTCAAACCCAAACCATTCCAGGATTTTTGGATTCTACCATTAGCTGGACATAACTAAACCATAGCTGAAGTGGCTCAACACACAGTGTGCTGCCAGGGTTAGCTTTACAACCCTGTGTCCAGTGGTTTAACAGCAGTGTTAATGGAAGGTGCTCATCTGTTCTTCAATTATCAGTTAATGTTTTAGAGCACAATTGCAGTACAAAAGCTTCATCTAAAATTTAAAAAATAAAGAATAGCATTCCTGTTACTTTAAAGAATAACTGATAGTTTTATGACCATTAGAATTATTTGTAAATTTCAGATAAATTCAGATGATTCCGTTTTTACATCATTTCATTAAATATTTTCTCCACGTGCTAAGGAATTGGAAGAAGTTTAGGTCAGGGTGTTCTGTCTCAGTAGGGGCTGTATTGTACCTGTCATATCCATATCCACATGTACCTATCATATCCATACCTGGCACAGCCATTACCACATGCAATTAGATTTACGTTTCAAATCAAAGATTAGAGTTATTTTTCTACATAAAATACAGAAAACAAATGGCAAACTAGTCTGATAATGCCTGGCAAATGAGGCATGGAGAGTGGGACAATAGGACCTGTGGGGCTGAGGTGCTTTAGCCAAGAGAGTGAGCAGAACTTGTTTTATCCACCTGTCCTTGCTTTGGCTTGTTCTGACTATTTGGTAAAATATCTTTCTTTGATTTGATTCTATATCTCTGTATTTTTTATTTCTCGTTGTTTGGAGCTCGGGGGGACTGGAGGCAGAGCAGGCACCGGGGCTGAGCAGAACTTGTTTTATCCACCTGTCCTCGCTTTGGCTTGTTCTTTCTATTTGATAATATATCTTTCTTTTATTTGATTCTACATCTTTATATGTTTAATTTCCCGTAGTTTGGGGCCCGGGGGGCAGGGCAGGGCAGTGCGGGGCCGTGCGGGGCTGCGGGAGGGTGGCACGGCGGCTCCGGCCGCGCTCGCACAGGTATCGGCTGACGCTGCCCATCTCAGAGCTTTATTTCGGAGAAGTAGCGGTAACAATGGCTCACAGTAATAACAGCGCTGCCGCTTCCCCCGGGGGAAGGCGCAGAATGCTATCTCGCCACATGATCTCATTTCTTTTAAGCTCTGCGCTAACCGCTGACATATCGCACAAATGCCTCCTTTATTACCTGCCAGGGATTGTCTTCTGTGCTGGGAATGGCCCCCGGAACCCAGGTCCTGATGCCAGCCGAGCGCTGCTGTGAGCCTGTGTGTGTCTGGGAGGCCCCGCATCCACCTGAGCATCCTGGCGGCTCCGAGCTCCATCCCGGAGCCGAGCCCCAGCTCTGAGACTCCTTTGTTCGGGCCGGCAGCTGGCACCGGCCGGGGCTCTGCTGCTCCCTTTGCCAAGTCGGTAATTTGCCATTTTAGCCAGGGGTGGGTTTTTTAAGCGGTGTCCAGCAGGTAATGTAGCCTGGCCACGCATCCCTGCAAGGATCCTGGTGCTTATCTCTGCGCCTGCTTTCGGACAAAAGCAACATTCAGTCACTTCGCTTCCCTTATCAGCCTGCTAGCAGATAAAATAGTTATTTTTCAAATTGCCTCTCTCTTTCCAGTTTTAAGTAGACCTATATAGATACTTTGCAGTCATTTTAGTCTGCAGGTATTCATTTCACATAAACAAGAATACACATTCTGTTTTGTACTACCGTTCATTCAAACCCCACTTCCATTTGGACAAAGCACATGCTCTGTATTTCATTATATTAGGCTTTAATGTGTTCTGTCCAGCCCTGTTTAAATTAAATAAAGGGCAGAAAGTAGCACACAAGTCAGAGTGACCATTTTTCCCCAGCAGTGAATTACAGTCTGCTACACACACACCTACTCAGGCTGGTGTTGAATTGGTAGATGGTACCTTCTACCTTCAGCTTTTTCCTCTATTTTTCTGCACTGTGTGGTTTTGAAAAGGCTGGTAATTATTAGGTACTCTGAGCACAGCAAAGGACTGGGCTCCTCAATAAATCCCTGCTTTGCAGATAAATATTTTGATCGATGGTAATAAATGAAGCAACAGCAATAACAAACTGCTGTCCGTGAGCTGTTCCTGGGTGCTGAACCTTTCCAGCTCCCTTCCCTCAACCTCCAGGTCTTTAAAGATCATTGAATCCCAGAATCCCAGAATGGTTTGGGTGGGAAGGGACTTAAATCCCACTCAGTGCCACCTCCCACTGTCCCAGGCTGCTCCCAGCCCCAATGTCCAGCCTGGCCTTGGGCACTGCCAGGGATCCAGGGGCAGCCACAGCTGCTCTGGGCACCCTGTGCCAGGGCCTGCCCACCCTCCCAGGGAACAACTCCTTGAGCTATTTGGGCTCCAGAGAGCAAACCACACAACCTGCACAGCGAGGGAACGCTGCTCAAATGCTACTTTTTAGCATTTTGGGACAAAGCTTTCAAGGACTTATTTTTCCTTCGGCTTTATATCCGTTTTAACTCTCTCTCTCTCCCTGTATAATCTCTTCCTGCTGAATTCAGGACCAAAGATGCACTCAAATGCTACAGTTTCAACTGCATAAATACCTACTGCACTTCTGCAGCCACTGCTCAAGCTGTCCAAACAAGGGCTGCGAAGGATGGTAACAACTAACATGGAATAGCCCTGGGAAAGTAAAATAATGCAAACTTGGAGTGGGGGCGAGGGAAATTGTCTTATTTTCTTTTCTTCAGGAACATGAACTTACTTCCCACTTTTGTTTGCTTTAGTTTGCTGATTTGCCAGGTGCACGGATCCAGTAGGCCAGGGCGCACCCAAGACATTTGCTGGGATGGTTTTCTTTCCTTTTACGCTGCTCCTCAGATCCTGCTGCATAAATTAACACGTCACGTTCCCACATTTGGTGGTGGAGGGTTTGTGGCTCAACGTGGACTCGTTCTCTCTTGCCCTTGTGTTGAATCAGCAGCAGGTCTCGGGCAGGATGAGCTCCAGGGAGGAGCTGTGTCTGCATGCTGCTGTGGGTGAGACCATCTCTGTTTCTCACTCTTTACTTACAAATGTGGCAGCAGAGAGTTCCAAAATCTGCAGTTTATCCTCTTGTTGGGTCATTTAATAAACTTTTAAATAAACTACCTGTATGGTCTTAGCCAGTCTCAGCTTTGCACTGAGCAACTAGAAGGTTTTTATTTGGTCCAAGCTGTGTGAAGAGTAAATACCACAAATTATCCCCACGTTACAGGAATTGTCCTGCCCTTCAATCTGTGCAGAAATTCAGGTGAAAATGAGCCACTAAGAAAGGCACCCCCAGAATGAGCATTAGCAGGGCCAGTGCTAGCACAGAAGTTTTGGTTCAGTGATTAAAGAGAGGAGTCAAAAGTTAGGACTTCTGACTGGTGCACTAAACCACAGTTTTATTTTTGGAAAAGAGACTGCAGCTCTCTTTGGTTTGTCTAAAACTCTGTTGATTTGCCCTCTGAAATTCACATAGGGGATAGCAGATTTCTGTGCAGCTGGCTTTTGGTCCTTGTTGGTCCATTGCATTTGTCAATACTGTTAACTGACACAAGCACTGTCAGCAGAACCATTTAAGAGAGGGCAAAGCACTCCTCCCTTAGCTGAGGAACTCCTTCCTTCCCTGAGCACTGCAAGTGCCTTTGGCTGGCTGGCAGTGGAGGATGAAGAGCTGGAAGATTAAGAGTGTCTGTTCCTCTCGCTTTCAAAACCAATTTTCATTCAGTGGTGGCTAAAGCTGGTGGACAGATGGTTTCAAAAAGCCCTTTAACTAATACATTTTGCCAGCCCTACATCCTCTCTTCTGTTAAACATTTCACTCATTATGCAGCTTCAAGGAACGGTGAGAGCCAGCTCTTTCTGCCACTGTCACCCCTGCTTTCCAAAGAGCTGTCAAGAGGCATTTTTCTTCCAAAGGGGTAGAACCTAAGTCTTGCTACAATCAGCTTCTCAAGAGGAAGGGCCTTGCATTCAGCCAGAGCTCTGGTGATCGCTGAGACGGAATTAGAAAGGAGAAGAAATAGGAGGAGGGAAAATCCCAAAGGGTGTCAGGGAGCTCTTTGCCTCAAACAGCCTCGTGGGATGGAGAGTGGTGGACAGACTTTGTTTTACAGCTCCCGCTCAGTGCGCACAAAGACAGTGCCTTGGGTGCTGTGTGGGTTCCCATCAAGGGAAAAGAGAAATGAAAATATCATTGCAGCTTTTCCATGCTACAGAGCTGCTTAATGACTCCAAGTAATCACAGACTGCAGAGAAAAAGTGGCAATTTTTCACTACAAGTCCCATTTTAATTCAGCTCGAAGTCACCTGTTGGTAGAAAAGGAGAAACAACCAAGCACTGGTTCTGCCTCTGTGGTGTGTGGGAGTTGCTTCCCTCGAAAACACCAGGAATGGGAGCTCCTCTGGATGGTGGGAACTCCTCTAGATGGTGGTGGGAGCTCCTCTGGACAGTGGGAGCTCCTCTGGACGGTGGTGGGATGGTGGGAGCTCCTCTGGACAGTGGTGGGAGCTCCTCTGGACAGTGGGAGCTCCTCTGGACACTGGTGGGAGCTCCTCTGGACAGTGGTGGGAGCTCCTCTGGACGGTGCTGGGACGGTGGGAGCTCAGCACGGCCGTGCCTGGGCAGAGCAGGCTGTTCTCCAGCTCCTGCCGGGCTGAGAGGCCTTTGGGGTGCTCCAAAACTCAGCTGTACCTGTGCTTTGTGTCACTTGAGTGAGAGGAATTCGGGACCCTGATTTGAAGTGCCAAGAGAATTCCCTGGGCTGTTTTCCTCTGAATGACCCCGAGGGCAGGGAAACAGAGGAGCAGCAGGAGGAGTGGCTGGTGGAGACTCCCTGTGAGCACCAAGGCTGGGAGCTGCCACACTTGGGAGAGGAAAAATCCTCCCAGAAGGGATGAGAGCTGTGTTTCCTCTCCTCTGTTCCCCCTGCTTTCCCACCCCACACACCTGGAGCTCGGAGGGGTTTGGTTGGTGACACGGTGGCCCTGTTTGTGTCTGATACCTGGCACAGAGGCAGCTGGGGAGGGAGGAATAAACACACTCTGAGCTCTGAAGTGTCCCTGCTTGTTCTGCTTACCCTTCCTTTTTCTTCTAGATATGAAAGAGTTTTAGAGCCACTCACAGTAAATGGAAATTCGGGCAGGGAGAGCTAAAACATTTCTCATTTCAGAGAACATCTCAAACTCCTTTAAATTGAAGGTATTTAAAACATCCTTGTTTTCTGACTGCCGAGCATGAGGAGAAAGGAATTTTCCCCAATCATAATAAGATTTCCTTAAGTTGCAAGAATTTCTTCAAGTGTTTACAAATCCAAGTCAGTTAACAACTGCTCACATGAAGAGCTCTGAGCAGTTTGATATCACTGCTGCACAGATTGGGAATACATGTGAAAAGCAGCTCAGCAGATTAATTTTGACTCCAGCCATGACCTGCAATTAACACCAACAAAATTTCGACATGTGGGGCTCTGCAGACAGCATGAGTGTATTTTCTATAGGACTTCTTCCTGGTGTGAGCACTTCCCTTCTCTAGTAATCAGCATTTCATCCTCAACTGCCAAATTAATATTTCTGTAGGTTTCAGGAAAATTTAAATTTTAGAATTTAAAGCTAAGACTTCATACATCACTCACATTAGAGGAGATGTATATCTATATATCTATACATCTATATATCTATATATCTATACATCTATATATATATCTGTATATCTATAAATACACACATACACACACACATATACATATATATAGATACATATATACATACATATATACACATATATATATATATATATAAATTCATTGACAAAATAAGTTTATCCATTTTACAAAGATGTTTTAATGGACATATACAAAACGTGACCAAACCCTTGTCCCAAACAGAATGAACCTTGATTAATGTTTCTATGCTCAATGAAATAAAGCAGCCCAATGACCTCAACAACCTGTTCATAGTGAAGAAACACAAACCTGGTCAGAAGTGCTCTAGTCAGGCACCTGGGGACACCAAGGACAGCAAGAGCAGGTTAAAATACAGCAGTGAGTGGGTCAGGGTCCAAAGAGCTCCATTTCCCTGAGCAGGGGATTTTTGTTCGTATTCAGGGACTGACTTTCTCCTGAAGAATTCTGTAACCTGAAGAAGAAAGGTGGCAGGAGGCAGCTGCTCGTGGTTACACTGCTCTGGCCACCCCTCTTTCCCCACACACACACAGTTCTTCGTTTTACTTGCCTTAGAGCAAAGTTTTCATTTGAAAACTCAAACACCCACCCTGCAAATCTTATTTGTGACGCTTCACAGCTTAGAGAAGGAGGCAATGTGTTCTAAATCATGAAATAATAGGCCCCCCACAAAATGCAAATTAAGTAATAATATAATTATCATGCAATGATATTTGGCTGTGTGAATTCAGCTGTCCTGAATAATATGTGCCTTGAAATCTCACATTGAAATGTAATTTTTCACACCATGTGTTTTGTAGGGATTTGGAGTCTGGGGACTTATTTTATTTGTTTGTTTCTTTGTTTGCTTTCCCTTTGTTGCATCATTAAATGTAGCAGAGCATCACTTGAACAAAGTAGTTCAAACTTGAGTGATTTCAATCCACTTAGCTGAGTTGAACTACCAACTGCTTTAATAACCAGTTGCAAGAATGAACTACAGAACTCACAGAAGAAAGGAATAAATGTTGTTCTCTCCTCTGCTGATATGGATTCTACGCTTGAAGGAAGAAAATTATCTCATTACATTAGAATCTAATAGGAGGAAGTGCTCAATGTAATAGATTAATGTACATTATTATAGTTTCTCCTGAAAGCTGAGGAATAATTTAAAGTACAATACACTTGTAAATATTCAGTCATTTAGTAAATCTACCAATCTTTGACTTTGTTGGTTAATGCTTTTTAATTGCCAAAGCAATAACCGAGGGAGGAGAGCACCAATCTAATGCAATTACCTCCAAGCACTGTGCTACGAATTCCAATCCCGTGGGGTGCCACTGTGAGGTGGGAGGGAGATGGAGCTGCCAGGAAGGGTTCAAGGTGCTGGGGTGGGAAGGGTGGGCAAGGGAGGAGAGGTGAGCACAGGGCAGGAGCTGCTGGGATGTGCCAGGAATCCTGAATGCCAGGCAGGCTGCAGGGATGGCTCCAGAGCTGCCTCACTGCCTGGTGTGGTGACACTGCCTGGGGTGGGTG
>VZRF01013948.1:97078-118934 GCA_013396875.1 Vireo altiloquus
GATGCTCACCTGTCCAGGGATGCTCACCTCCCCAGGGATGCTCACCTGTCCAGGGATGCTCACTTCCCCAGGGATGCTCACCTGCCCAGGATGCTCACCTCCCCAGGGATGCTCACCTGGCCCAGGATGCTCACCTCCCCAGGGATGCTCACCTGCTCCCAGCGTGGCTCCTGCCCCCAGCACGGCCCTCGAGCATGGAGCTGCCTGGTCTGGCTGCAGGACAAACCATTCGTGCTGCAAATGCTTCCCTGGAGCTGCCTTGCTGAGGAATAGTTCAGAGGGTGAGGTTCTCTCACCTTACACTGGAGTGGGCACAGGGGCTCTGCTGGCAGCCAGCTCAGTGTCCTGGCACCGTTTACCAGCACCCAGTGTCTCCTCCAAGTGTTAAGTGGGAAGAAAAGAAATAAATAAAAATAAATAAGCCCCTATTAGTGAAGGTTTACTGTGTAAAAATCTGAGACAATGAAGAGGAAAGAGTGAAGGGCAACGGATGTGTTAAAATGCTGCAGACAACAACCTGCACGGAGGGAAGTGTATTTATTTGTTCTTTCTTTTTAAAACTCATTATTTATTTTCTCTATACTTCGGACCTAATGTCTCACTAATGAATTCCAGGGGGAATTTTGAATCATGGTGATATCATGGGTTAAACTCCTCTACTTTTTGAATGTAAATTCTTTTTGACATTCTTAGTTATTGCAGAGCATTGACTTCTTTCCTACAACAAAACCAAACGCTCTTTGGTTTTGCATAGTTAACATTTTGCTAATGGGTAGCCAAGATTCTCTCAGCAGCTCAACAACATTTTCTAAAGCACACTGCCGTTGTTGTAGCAACTGGTGGCTGATCTGTGAATAAAGCAGATGTCATTGTGGCAGGATAAAGGGAGAATAATCTATCACCCGGCCACTGCCACTCCTGCCCAAACAAGTCATCAAAATGACAACTTTGGTGTGTAGCCATTAATTCAGGTCTATGTATCCCCTTATCTCATCTCGTTATTATATCAACAAAGGGTATGTTAGGAGCTCCAGGAGTTTCCCAGCCCCTCTCCGTTGTCTTTCTGAGGAAGTGCAGCCTGGATGTGCCGAGGCACTGAGGGTTTGCCAGCTTCCTTTTAGGCTCTGATTGATCTCACACTGCCATCCAAGCTGCTCTGGCCTAAATAAACACAATATATATTCTGGGATGCTTTTTTTCTTTACTGTTTAATCCGAATTCAGCTCATGTGGCTCGCAACTAAAGATGGGCAAGCGTCAAAATATTCTGACAGGTGCCCGAGCTGAGCACAAAAGGAGAGGCAGGAGCAGATAAATTGCCTTTCTAACTTCTCAGAAAGGCTCTAATCCATTTATTATTTTTTTAGCTTCTGTTCTAATTCTCACAATTTGTACTTAGTTGGTGCAATTCACTGACCCCAGTGAATCACCTCACATCCCCTTCTTTTGGTGGCAGCAAATGCTTTAACACTGTCCTAGTAAAAGCTTTCCATTAGAATATTCCCTAACTTTTTCCTGTGCTTCCAGTGCTGAGGCATCACAGCAGTGTGCCCCTGCTTTGTGGGGACTCTGAGCTGAGTTTCAGCTTGCAGGGGCTGTTTGTTCCCTCTGTGGGACTGCTGTCCCCATCTCCTCACTCTGCTCTGCTATCTCATTGCCTCCCAGCTTTGCTGAGCACTTGACTTAAGGGGACAAAACACGAGACCAGGTTTCTTCCATTTCCCTGGTGCATGACTCATACTTAATGTGGAGGTTATATTAATTACTGTGTGCTCAGCATTTAATGAGCCTGGGAAGGAGTCTCCTCTCCTCAGCCACACAGAGCACACAGGGAAATCTCTGCATGCAGTGAATGCATTTCCCAAACTCTCAGATCTGGATATGTATTCTGTACAAGGAGGCAAATCAGTCACTGCTTGAGTTCCTTAAAAAAAGGGTGGCAAAAGCTGGGAAATCTGGGCCATAGTCCTGACTGTCTCACAGGCTGCCTTTGTGCCCACTGGCCAACCCTCTGGGGCTCTGTGTCTCCTGATTTCCTGTCTCTTTGCAGGATAATAGTGGCTGGCTGGGACCAGGCTCAGCACAGAACATTTGTACAACCTGACATCACAGCATTAGGGAAGGCCAAGAGGAATAATCCTGAGGTTTTTTAATATATAGAAAATACATTTTTTTTTAAATAAATGACATGTATTCCAGTCCTGTGTGGTGGCATTATGATCTAACACTACTCCTGTACTGGATCTTCTCTTTCTCCACTGACTTCTTCCTCAAGGTGATGAGTATTTAACCTCCTCTGTAGGATTTAAACAGTTTCAAAAATGCACTGTATGTGATGTCCATCGTGCATATTTCCATGGGCCCACATGCAAAAAAAAAGTTGCTGGGTAAAAAAATCTAGTGTGAGAAACAACTCACAGAACAGGTTTCGTGCAGATCCAAGGAAACAGATACTTGGATTTGGCTTGATCCAAACGAAATTGCACCCTGGGCTGTGTGGCCACAGGGCAGGCTGAGCTTTGGCTACAATCTGTCCCTTCTGCCAAGCCCTTTCTGCTCCTGGTGGCCTCAGCAGTGTGCCCTCGTGCATTGGTTCCTTCAGGGGTTTTCCTTCTCATGCTTTTTCCTCTGTATTCCAAAGCATTCCTGGGTTCCACCTTGTCTGCTACAGGCCTTTAGTTTCTTTATCTCTCAAATGTCTTTTTCTGTCTCCTAGTTGGAATTGTGGAACATCTTGAATTGGAAGGGACCCTCAGGGATCATAATAAGAAGAACTTATGCAGCATCTTAATTTGAATTTGTGCACCCTGACTGCAGTCTTCAACATTCCTCTGTTTAACAAATCGATTTTAAAGTGTGGTCAGTTAAAAACAGTTTTGTAATCCACAGGAGAGTTCATTAAGAGCCTTCAGCAATAAGGTATGTAGCCATTATTTGCCTTTGCTAAGTTACTATGTCCCCTTACAGTAACTTCACCAAATGAGCACTTAAGAGTACATTTTAAGGATGTTTTCAGTTTAATTATCACTGTTGGAAGACACATCTCCATTAGCTTTGTGCATACATGGCAAAGAAAACTTAATCACTGGCCCATCCATGTTTTATATAAGTGCTTCTATACCAAGCTGAGTGAATTTGGGTGAGTTGTCCTTTTAGAAAGGCTGAGAGGTAAAGTCCTTCAAACTCATTTGGGAATCCTGTGGCAGAACAGAGCAGCTCCATTTCCACAAGCTGGGGTTGCCCTCTGGGATGGGGAAGGGAGATTCCATAATTAACATTTCCCAAGGAGCAGCCAGGCTTTTCCCTCCTGCTCCCCACTGCTGTCCTTGCCCTGCTCCCATGTTTCCTCTCCAGGTTCTCCCAGCCCAGCTCCCCTGGCAGCACACACCAAAAGCTGTATTTTCTGTGGAGGGCTGCATTGTCCTGCACTTGTGTGCATTTCAGGGCCTTTGTGTGGCTCTTCCCCACGTCAGAGCTCTTCCATCCCCGAGCACAAAGCCCAGAGTGCTGGCGGGGGGAGGAACAACTACCAACCCCTAAATCTTCTCCCTGCTCCTGTTTATTCTTGTGCCATTCGAGCCCACTTAGCCAGTGGCCAATTAACTCCAGGCCCATGGCACATTCTGCTGGGCCAGACTTCTCCTGCCTAAGATGACACAGCCAAATTTCCAAATCCTTTCTGGTTGAACGCAGCGTTTCGTTTTCCTTGCTCTTTAATTCACAGTTCCCAAACTGTTATTCCAGTTATTAAACAAACAATATTTTTTTTCCTCCTTTTTTTTTTACCTCTGCTTTCTCATCAGCAATATTGTAAAATATAGGGAAAATGTGTACCAAATTGAATTCCTTGTGCATCCAGTTTTTTATTATTGTGAGTAAAACTGCTTAAAGATATTTGTCCTTCAATAATTATTCTGCTAGCTGTACATGGCACATCACTGCATATGGAAATTTACAGGAAGCAGGAGTTTTACACATTGTTTTTCTATGGTAAAAACATGCTGCAAAAGTAATAATTTGTAAAGTAACTCTAATCAGTGAGGAAAACACAGTTCTAAATATGATATGGTATTCACTGAATCCAAACCCAATACAAACTGGTGGGGAGATTCCAATATTAAATTTAGATCTGAATTATTTAACCATAATACAGAGTTGTAATGAACATCCCTACTGCATGTGGTTGCATTTTATATCTTGTGGTGTGGAATTTAGAAGGACTAAGAGCAGTGACTCAGTGACCAGTAAAAATTTGCTTTTATATTGATAAGTTTGAAAGTAAATGGCGTAATAACTTTATTTTGATGCCCCTTTCTGGTGTCTGAATTGAACAAAAATTCTATTTTGTGTTCAGTGGCAGGTCTGCAAAGAAACTGTATTAACCCTGACTATACATTTCTAGGATTAGGTACTGCATGGGCTTGTGTTCTTAAATATTATATATACAACGAGTGAGTTAAAACCCAAGTCCTAAAAGGTGAGTTGTCAACCTTTGCAGCATCTTTTGTGATGCTTCTGTTCCCCTTCTCTGTTTTGGCAGTGCCAGGGGGAGTTGTGCCCGAGGAGGAGCTGTGCACACAGGGCAGAGCTGTCCCACCTGGCAGCACTTGCTGCTGTGCAGGGAGTCTGACTCGAGCCCCTGGCTGCAGCCTCATTAACTGGGGAGATCCTGGGAGGAGGACAGACCCTGATCTGCCCCCAGACACTGCAATGCCATCTGTAACGCTGGCCATGTCTGTCACCCAGGGAAAAACAGCAGCTAAATGAGATATATTTTCTTATCAGTCACAAATCAGTTAAGGAGGAGGAACAGAATGATTCCAAATGCAGAGAAATGTTTCCCACTCGAATGTCCGAAGAAATCAGCAGTGATGAAAAGGACATTCCACAAAGGGAATGCAAAACAACTTAGTTGGGCTCTGAAAAATAAGTGAGCAGTTTTTAAATTTGCCTCTTTAAAATTGTCCAAACGTTTTTCTGGACTTTTGGGCTCTGGCCTTTGAGGGGAAAGAATACTGTAAAGGGAGCTGGACAAAAAGTGAGCTTTGTGTCCTATCTATGAGAATCAGACTATGTGTGTCATGCTAGTTATTACAGTCCCAGTCTGCAGTCCTGCCCTGATGGAGATGGGGTCTGACAGCAGCACAAAGCAAGGTTTAACTGACAGCACACACAGCACATTTGCGAGTCATAACGCCACAGTTTAATGACTGACGCATGTGAGAAGCTAATTCGGATTTTTTTTTTTTTCCTTGAATGGGATAAATGAGCATCCAGTTAATACCAATCATGAATTCAAGCCATGTGACAAAATTGATGCTACATACCCTGTTCTTGTTTTGCATATTCTGCAAACTGAGCTGTAGGAAAAGAGCCACTTTGTACACACATCCGGAGAGAAAGTTCATTCTGCTTTCTGACACATCCACCAATTGCAGCTGAATGCATCCAGCTTGCTGCTGTTGTGTTCACAAACTAATTACCCTTTCTCTGTTAAATAGCCTAAGAATTACAAATTGTATGCCTGTTTTGAGAAAAAGTACAGGTTGAACAAGCAGACGTAGTATAAATAAAATATTTATATAAAAATAGTCTCTTACAAAATATACTCTCTTATCCTATGGTTGATTTTTCCAAAAGATGGATTTTTGTCTGGATTTTCTTATTTTTAGACATATTCCAAACAGGATTTTATTAATGCTTCTTTCTTTAATTGAAGAAAAAAAAAATAACCACAAAAACTGGTAAAGATTTGTAACCCCTACCACTCCACTTTTGTTCCAGACAACTAGCAGCAAACAGGAGGAAACAAACAAACAAAAACCCCAAAATACAGTGTGTTTGTGTATGTACATATATATAAAGACGCCAGCTTTTGTCCTTAAACATCCAGTATCGTAGAACATATCCTGCAAGTCCAACTAATAGAAATATCCTAGTCAAGAATAATATATACAGCTCCAGTTTTTCCTTGCTGATCCTACAAAATTATTCCACAAAGAAAGCCAGCTATCTACTTTAATTGCAGAATAGTTCCAAAAACGTTGGTAAAGTTCTTTTTTTTTTTTTAATTAAATAAATTAATATTAGTTTTATCTGAATAAATTGTTAAATATTGCTATTATTATGCCCAAGTGTCTCAAATCCCTGTGCTAAACTCTGCAGCTCACACACACACACACACACGAGGAAGGCAGATAAAGTCTACAGAACCTCCCACAGTTCTGGAGCAGGTTGGGCAGGACTGGTGGAAGCTTCTCACGAGTGTGGGAGCCCAAATCTGTGTCACCCTGTGGGAAATTCACGGGGAGCTCTGTCCGTCCCACCCTGTGCAAAGCCCTTCGGCAGGGATTCCCCCCAACCCCTCCCTGCTCCTTGCACATCCTTTGAGCATCTGTGTCCCGAACCAAAGTCAGCTGCCACGCCCAGAGGTCTCTCCTGGCTGGTTTTTCTCTCTCCTCTCTCCACAAGGCAGCCAAGGCTCTCTCCTCTCGAGGCAGGCTCCCTGGGATGATCCTGTTCTCTCTTTCGTGTGTTTGGCGGGGCGGGGTTGGTTTCTTTTTTTGTTTCTTGGCTGACTTTGTAAGAGTCTGAAATGCGCATCCACGTAAGCAGCGAAGGGTGAGGAGGGAAGAGAGGGCTCCGTCCATCGGCATTTCCCCGGGGAGAGCAGCCCTGCCCCGCGGTCCGCGTGTGCAAATGTGCGCCGGGGGCTCACTTACAGGTGTACACCTCTGTCCTCTCGCTGCACGTGTTGCATTTCACGTAGCAGCACCAGTGGAACTTGCAGTTGCACTGCCACACGCGCGAGTACTGGTGCGTGTTGTAGCCGCGGCCGCAGCACATGAGGTCGCAGCCGTTGGACTGCTGAGCTGTCTTGTTGCACATCCTGCCCTGCGTCCCCACGCTCCCTGTCACCGGGTCCTCCTCGCAGTAGTTGGGCGATTTCTCGATGTACACCAGGTCCGTGTCCATGGGCTTGCGGTAGGAGAGAGGCTTCTTGATTTTGAGGAAGGTGGGGCGCTTGTTGCGGCTGGCCCTGACGGGCTCCACCTGCACGGCCTCGTTGTACTTGTCCTTGAGGATGTAGCCCAGCTCCCGGAACTTGGGCAGCGTTGTCCAGCAGGTTTTAGTGGTGCAGGAGCCCGAGACCCCGTGGCACTTGCACTCTAACTTCATGTTCTCCTCCAGGATCTGTGGTGAGAGGAGCAAAGAAGGATGTGTTAGTACCAGAGAGGCTCTCCTGGAGCATGGGGCTGCCTGAGGGACAGGGGGTGGCACTCAGGGATGGCTTTGTTCTGCCACCACACACACCTCACGCTGCTGTCCCAGGCAGCAAATGCCCACTGGTGTGATCCAGTTCTGCCTGTGAAGCTCATTCCCCCTCCACCCTACAAGTTCAGCAGGGAGGATAACTCTGCCTAACTTCACAGCCAAGGGACCAAAACCAAAACAGGACCCTCCTCAGCCACAGCTTTCCCTCGGCAGGATTGCCCAGTGCCCTGTACTTGTCTGGCCTTGCAGTGCTGGGCACAGGGCAGTGAGATTCGGCAGAAAATCACACCTTGGCACGAGGTGCCCCACGCAGAATGATTGCAGAGCTCAGCAACAGGGACCACAACTTCACTTTGCAAAGAGAGCTTCAAAACCAAACTGTGCCTCCGTCCTTGCACATGGAAATGACATAAGGTGGAGCAAGAGAGGAGCAAGCAGATAAACTCTACCAATGCCTATCCCCCTGTAGGTTTCACAATAATTAGCAGTACAGAACAGGTGATTATATAGTCAAATTTAGTCATTTAGGCGTCATCAGTTCTAAATGTTACGACTTAACGCTCCAGTTTGGAAATCTAAGCATTATTTTTGATATACCACAGTCAAGCACACTTCTGGAAGGTCTGAAGTCATTTGCCTCCTGTCACATGGGGCACACAAACACCACAGCCACTTTGCAAGAAAACCTGGTCTGTCTTAGGGCACAAAGGGTCAAGGTGAAGATGAGGCATTGGTTTCATATTTTGTCATCAATTCTTGTTAAAAATTTTCTACCTCTTCAATACTATAAAGGATCTCAAACACCTCAACGTCATGACTTGGTCCAACTTGTCTTGTGTCCTCTTCCTTGTAGGGGTCTCTCATGCCTGAGCTGTCACTGCTTTCCTTTTGAAGATAACAAGCTTCATCTTCCCTTCCACCTTCACATCCCTTGGGACTCTGTCCCTGTATCTTCTCCTGCTGTTCACCAGCCCAGTCTTGGCCAAATAAAACTGGAGAGCAGCTTAGTCCCTGCTCTGTGCCCTGAGCCCCAGAGCTGACCCCAAGCAGCAGCGACATTGGGATAACGCAAGCAAACACACCTAATTCCAGCTATTCATTTCCCACTGGCCTTTACTTGAAAGAGGCCATAATAATTTTGATGATGAAATTCTGCCTAACCTGGCAGAGAACAGCACTGGAAAGCCCAGCCAGAGGGATTATCAGGGTTCAGGGAGTGGCCACATAATTTTTCCCCTGAGAAAACCCAGCTGATCCATGCAGCTCCAAACCTGAGCAGCCGGGAAGGCTGGAGTGAGGTCAGTGATACAGAAATTGCCATTAACCCTTTGTTACAGCCTCTCCCTTCAGTTCTGGGTGTTTGGAAACAGCAGGCACTGTCACTGGCCGTTTTCAGCAGCAAACAGCAGCCTGCACTGAAGCAGCCAAGTCCAGCTCCGAGGCTGGACCTGTGTGGGGACCTCGAGCCTAAAACCTCCGTGGGAGCTGGGGGTGGCAGGGAGAGAGCAGTGACCTGCAGGAAGGTGTCCTGCCCTCAGAATGAGGTCTGGAGCTAGATGAACTTTAAGATCTCTTCCTGTGAGAATCATTCTGTGGTTCTGTGATTGTTTGATTCTATGAAATAGCTTTATTTTTATTTTAGTCTGTGAGCAGATTGTCATCACGCGTGGTCTGAAGACAGGTCCAGGAATCCCAGCCCTAGAAAGCACAGGCCCAAGCCTTGGACAGAGGTGAGCCCAGCACATGCTAGGTCACGTTTTGTGCTACTGGTTTTAAATCAGTTCCTCATGCAAATTATTTAATGACTGCCCTAAAACTCAGATGGGAGAAACTTCCACATTCAGATCTACATCTTAACTTCTGCTCAAGCTTTGGCTTTATCTTGTTATCTTGAGTTTCTCTCTCAGCCACTGCATACTTCTTTTATTGCTCACTCATTCATAAGGCAGGACACTTCGAAGATAGATGAGGAGATGGAGAAGGAGTTATAGCACAGAAACCGGTAAAATAACATAAATTCCTTTAGCCTCATTTGTACCTTTTTAAAAGCTCTCTTTTTAAAAATTGAAACTAGCCAGGGATTCAGTTCTCAGCCCTAATCCAACCACTGCTCTTGCAGAAGGGGCTGGCCTTACATCCTGGTACCATGTTCAAACTTGCAACAAAATATTTCCAACTCGCCTGCCATGGGGATCAGCCAAATTGGCTGAAACCTGAACACAAAACACACCGTGTGTCATCTATCCAGGCAGGGGTTTTTCCTGAAGTGTAGTTAAGTAGCCTAAATTGCCTTTTGGTTCATTTCATTGCCATTTACAGCCAGCAGCCTCCGAGGGATGGGAGCTCCTGGGGCAGGAGCGGAGCTGGGGCAGCCTGGTGTGCTGTGCTGGGCTCCTGCCCTGGCCCCACCACACCGAGCACAGCCAGCCCCTGCTCCCCAGGTCTCACCTGAGCCTGGCACTCACCATGAAAAGGTCTGGTTCTGCCTGAGCAGGAGAAGTTTGAGCAATACCAGCTGAGCCCCAGGGCCAGGGGTCCTCCCCACAGGTCCCAGAACACTTGGAGGGGGACAGGAAAGAACAGAGAGGGATGGGAAAGTGCTGCTTTGATGTTCTCTTTTCCATTTGTTGTTTCTGTATTTTCCCAAGGTTTCCTGGCTACCTCTCCCTTTCTCTCTGCACTCACTGGAGGTGCCAGGGGCTCCAACCCTCCGTGCTGGAATCTCTCTGCACATCTGCCTCATTTAGGTCCCTGCTTTCCTCCCCAGAGCTGCCTCCTCTAACCCAGCCTCTCCACCTGTGCCTCACAACCCCTTTGGTTGCTTCTGTCCTTGCACACAAATCCATCCTCCTCCCTGGGCCCTCAGGGCCCTGCTCTGCAACAAAAACAAGCGATGGATGGACTGCACAGCCTGCAGAAAATGGGCTAGAGGAACCTGGACTGTCTGTCCTCAGCAAGAGCAAACCCTCCAAGGGTGACCTGATAGTTTTGCTGCACTCCGATAGCAGGTGCTTGAACTATTTGTCTTAAATTCAAATATGTGCCTGGTGGTATCTTAATACTACTGTATTGTTCCAGTACCCACTGATGAATCAGTGCCTGTAATTTTGGGATTCTTTGGGTAGGGACAGCAGGCCACAGTCTTTTCCCTGGTTTCTGTGAGCCAAAAGCAATGCCCTCCCCTCAAAAACTTTGTGTTAAAACCAGAAAATCTTCTTCACCTTCTATCTCAGGATTTGTTTCTTTGAAGGAATTATCCAGCAGCTCATATTTTACATTGGATCAAAACTTTAAGTATGTTACAGACTGGCTTTTCCTAAAACACAAGAGCCTGGAGGGCACAAAATCTAAATCCCAGATCCCCTGTTTCTTACCAAATGACCATGTCCAGCTCCATCGGCCATGGGAAGTAAATCTGTATGCACCAGTGAATGCTCTGAACTGGATTAAACGCAGACAAAGAGCTGGAGCTCTTTTAGCTTTGTCCACTTTTCCTTTGAGCTCCTACAGCAAACTGTCAGTACTTGTTTCTCCCTCCCTCTCCCGCTGCCATTTGCCTCTGGGAAATAGTTTGTGTGGGGAGAGCAGGCGCTGGCTCTCCCTGCTGATGTTATCTGCACAGGCAGCACCTCTGGGCACTGCCCAGGGAGCAGAACTCGTTTTCTCTGCCCCTCCAGCTCTGCAGGGAACAGGAGGGTTGGCCATGGGAGGGTGGCAGCCCAGGAGCTGCAGGGGCTGGCTCCTGGTCCTGCTGTGCTGCTGGAGCCCAGCCAGGGGTGCTGGGGTGTCCCACCCTGCTGTGGGGGCACGGGGAGAGCTGGTCCTGAGCTCGGTGACACTGCTCACACCCGCACTGCTCACACCCACACAGCCTTTCCTCAGCTCCGAGGCTGTCCCCTGTGCTGTGTCCTGTGCTCCCAGCACCCAGCCCAGCTGAGCTCCCAAAGAACCCCAAATTCCCTGCCCACAGCATCAGGGACTGCCCAACCCAGCTGAGCTCCCAAAGGATCCCACATTTCCATACCCATGGGGTCAAGGACTGCCCAGCCTAGCTGAGCTCCCAAAGGACCCCAAATTCCATACCCATGAGGTCAGGGACTGCCCAATCCAGATGAGCTCCCAAAGGACCCCACATTTCTGTGCCCATGGGGTCAGGGACTGCCCAGTCTGGCTGAGCTCCCAAAGGACCCCAAATTCCATACCCATGAGGTCAGGGACTGCCCAATCCAGATGAGCTCCCAAAGGACCCCACATTTCTGTGCCCATGGGGTCAGGGACTGCCCAGTCCTGGCTCAGCCACCAGAACTCTGCAGTCCTCGATGCCAAAGCTGTGCTGGAGAAGCTACACTGCAATCTGGAAGCCATCACACCTCTGATCATCCCTCCTCCAGCAGAATTCCCCTGGAAATGGGATCAATGCACAGGCAGCACCACAGAGCTCGAGGCCAGGCACCCTCCAGTGCTGCAGTCAAAATGACCCCAGCCCCAGCCTGCATGTGCAGCCCAGGTAATTAGTGAGACAACACACTCTGACTCCTGTCNCTGGCTCAGCCACCAGAACTCTGCAGTCCTCGATGCCAAAGCTGTGCTGGAGAAGCTACACTGCAATCTGGAAGCCATCACACCTCTGATCATCCCTCCTCCAGCAGAATTCCCCTGGAAATGGGATCAGTGCACGGGCAGCACCACAGGGCTCGAGGCCAGGGACCCTCCAGTGCTGCAGCCAAAATTACCCCGACCCCAGCCCCAGCCTGCATGTGCAGCCCAGGTAATTAGTGAGACAACACACTCTGACTCCTGTCCCACCAAGGCCATGATCTTGCCTAATTTTGTGTGACACAGGATCACTCAGGTCAGGAAATCCCTGTCTGCTGCAAATGTCTGCACACACCTTCACGAAAGGTCAAGGAAAGCACAGCTCCTGGCAAAAGGAGCGAGATTTTCACTCCACAGAAGAAGATGGCAGGGCTTGGAGAGAGGCCAGCACACTTCCCTGGGCTGGGGAGGCCATGGACAGGTGCTCCTTTCAGCCAGTGGAAGGTGAGGATTTGTGATTTTTATTACTACAGAGGAAATTGTAGCTCCTTAAATAAGACAAAGCTCCTCAAACTTTGGGAATGATGCTGAGGTACATTCGTTTTTCTATTGAAAAGGATTCACTGAATAAAAATAATGTTTTAAGCTAATAGAATAAAGCCATGTCTTGTTTAGTCTTTCAACAAAATAACTTGAGAAGCAAATCACGTGTAGAGCAACTGGCAGTGAGGTGTAGAGTGAGACCAGGCATGGAAAAGGGCACTGGCTGGATGTGTAGAGACAGAAAAAGGAATATGTCTCTTAAAGTTACTAGGAAATGTCTCTGCCACTTGTTTTATCCAAGTGTGAGAATAATCTCAAAAGGATGCTGCTGTTTAGGTAACTTTCAGGACTCTTCTAGCACCAAAGCTCTGAAATTTGAGCAATACTTGGTGCTTTTTGATTGGAAAAAAAAAGAACATGAGAGAGGACAAAAAAAGAAACCCTCTGTCAGGGACAAATCCTACAGAATCTACAAGAAATGTGAGAAACTGCATAAAAAACACTCAAATGCAAGTTTAAAATTAGCACAGGCGTACTTTAACAGAAAAGATGGGAAATATTCCCATCAGTGGATGGCCACTAATTATACACACAGAGCTGCTGTCACATTGCTCTGCAGAGCACATCCTGCTCTGATATCCTCTGGCAAACTGACTGGGATGAGCTTGGAAACCTTCATGTCCCACACTGGGTGACTCATTCCAGACAGGCTTTGATACCTCACTTCAACATCTTAGGAGGATCTTATTAAGCACAGCCAAAAGATTTTCTTTCTCATGTTTTTGATAAGTAAATCTGTGCAAAAGAACATCTGAAGCCAGTATCAAACAACTTTGCTGCTGAGCACCACGAGCTGTGACTGCCCCAGAAATCCCTTTACCCCAGGCAGGCTGAGCCATTTTTCTCATTACAAGAAATTTTTGTGTTTTGAATAAAAAATGAGCAGGGAACCACCACAGCACGTGAGCTACATCAATCAAAGCACCTTTGCACTTTGCTTGGAGTAGGTGTCTGATTCTGAAGAGAGCCAGGAGCACTCTGACAGGTGACACCCTGCTGCAAACACCACAGCTGGGATTTCCCAGCACCACCATCGACCTTCACTAAGGGATATCCCATTCTAAAGAGCAGAAAAACATCTTCCAGTTTTGAAGCCATGATACCCTCAGAAATGAAGACTTCAGGAATTTTATACTCCCATCAGTTCAACCTTCTATGTCCTATTTCTGATCTTCCTCCATGCCACCAAAAGCAGGAGGTTCCTTTCATTTCCTACATGCCCCTTATAGAGTTTTATATTTATTTTTGTACCTTCTGCTTGGAATATTAGTTGCCTTTTACTTCATCATTATAAAAAAATTGATCATATGAAGCAATTATTTTTGAAAGGCAGCTTCTATTTCCACAGTATACCAAACAAGTAAGGAACAGGTATCAGTTGGAATTTCTGCATGCTCACCGTGCTCCCGCCCTGCTGCCAGCACATGCACACAGAGTGGGATGTTCTCCTCTTTCCCTGGGCAAGCTGTGTTGTTTAAATCCCAGAGCTGGTGCCCTTCAGCCACTAACACTGAGCAGAATAGCAAAGGAGCGAGAGCAAGGCTGGTAAAAGCTGAGAGGAATGCAGCAAAAAATATTTTCTCCTGCATATTTTTCTTATACTTCTGATAACCTCTGTGACTTGCTGTACACTAAATCAATTCATCACCACTTCTGGGTCCAGAAAATAAATTTCCCAGAATGTTTTTATAGTTGTTATTTTTGAAGAATAGCTGAACTTGGGGACAAAAAGGACATAACAGGTTTGAAAAGGTGAGATTTAATGGGATGGATTCTCACACCACCTAATTACTGCTCTTCTCAAACCATAACGCCTGGCCCTTGCCTTTTTTCAAGCTGTAGGAACTGCTCTGTGAAATGAAACAAGGTCTCATAGAGCCTTAGGGCCACAGGAATATTTTGGGGGAAAAAGCCCTCCCAGACCATCAATCCCCACCTTGTCACCAGCCCAGAGCCCTGAGTGCGACCTCCAGAGTGTCCTTGGACAGCTCCAGGGATGGTGACCCCAAACCTCCCTGGGCAGGACTCCAAACCTCCCTTGCCTTTTGGTTCTCTGAGGTTTTCTACCTAAAACCAAGGCAAATATTTTAACAGAAAAAAAAAAAATTGAAATAATTTGAAAACGTAACTGTCAATGGGTTTGATAAACTACTTGTTTTTGAAAAATAACTCTTGTGAGACACATTATCACCTAGATTAGACCAGATCAATGCAGTGCCAAGTAAGTGTCATCATGCAGGAAGTTAAAAGATCTGTCATAAAAAGGAACTTGGAAAAAATAGTTCTGAAAAAAAAGTGGTTTCTTTTAATGTGCTTTCACTTATTATTAGAATATAGCTGAATTGTCTGAAAGACATTCAACATGGGATTTTGTACTCTATATTTAAATGAAAATGTGATTTCCTAGCCCCTTACTGAAATGGGATTGTGAGATTAAGGGAAAATTTATCTAGGATCATTCTTTGCTGCTGTCCAAGCAAAACTGACACCCTGGACATGATGGATTTTAGCTTGTGAAATACTGAACAGTCTTGTCTGGCCTACCTGGGCACTTTGTAGGATGAAGCTGAAATGGGCTGGGAATGGGGGTGGTGGTACAGAATTACAGATAGAGTTGTTGGTTGGATTATCTACCTTACCTTCCTATCACTACATAAGTTTTCCACAGTACATATCTTCCTTTCCAAAAAGATACTGGATAGAAGGTTCATGCCAGCAGTGAATAAAAGATGATGATTGAGGAGTTTTGGAAATGAAGAATCAGCATGGTGTTCACTGACACTAAGACAGTTCAGAAAGAAAATGAGACAGCAATTTTTCTGCCTTTTGACACACTACCCACAGGACATCTCTTCTTAGATCATTGCTACTTTCCTTGCATTCTGGTCACCAATTAAAAATCACTCCAAAGTACTGATACTCCCAATCAGGACTCTCTAAAATAGTGATCTGTGTGGTATTTTGCCACCTATTAAAAATGTCAGGATGATCCCTTGTTAAAAACACCATTTTCCTTAATCCCTGCTCCACCCTATGAGCTCAGCCCTGCAGCCAATGCATGGATCAGAGCAGGGAAGTCAATGAAACCTAAACTGAGCAATGTCTGCTGACCTTGACCTCTTCAAAGCCAATGCAATCCTTCCAGCATCCTCTGTCCAGCGTGCCTGGTGTAAGTTCTGATCTCAGGAGAGAGATCTTCATCCCTTCCCTGGGCTCCTGAATGAAGATGTCTTTAGGGAGGTAACTAAGCTTACAGTTTATATTTTAGTATGACATTTCTGAAGAAACAGGAACACTTCCAGATAAGAGGAACTGAACTCAGTGCTGCTCCTCAGTTTGGGAAGACAATGAGTTAAAGTCTTGGTGTTATTCAGACACGGATGTCACTGCTGCCCCTCACTTTGGAATTTGTCATGGAGCCTGAGTCATTCTCCACACAAAAAGATGCAGGGAAAACAAGAAATGACAGAGCTGGAATTTGTCCTGGTCACAGGGGATGCTCAGGAGAGGAAGGACCCAGGCCTGACTCACTCCCCCTGAGCTCCACCTTCCCTGGGACTCTCCCCACAGCAGGGGAAGCTCTGCAGGGAGGAATTGTGGACAAAGAGCCACCAGGCAGAGCATTCTGACACATCCTTCAGCTGTCCAGGGAAAAGTTTCCAAAGAGTGATGGAAACCCCGAGAGCAGCCTGGCTGGTTCCAGACAACTAATCAGGAAACACCTCTGGTGCTACACTAATAAAGCCAGGTACTGGCAGAGCATGAACTGCAGAATATTATCACTTCATATTGCTTCCAAACATCTCCAACCAATAGCCACACACAGTTAATTACAGGTTCATTGAGCTGCATACCAAACTGTGAGAGTTAACCCCTAGGTGCCCAGCAGATAATACCACACAGAACATTATTCACCACGCTGAAAAATGTCTATACATTTTAGCTCTCCAAGACAGTACTTTTAGTTGCAAAGGGATGTTTTTCCTTTCTATTGACCTTTTTAGGTAACGTCAAAGTAATTCTATGTCAATTTTCCAGTACTGCCTTCATAAAAACACATTTCTTAGCTCACCTTCTTCATTAACTCCTTCAGTCTAGAAAGAAGCAGGAGATAGCTCATGTTTGATACAGAGAGACATTTAAACCTCAGTCCTAGCACTGGTCACAGCTCAGTAAAGGATGCTGGAGATGCACCCATGGCCTGCTTTGCCTGCCTGCCATTTACTGAGCTGCCTCAGCCCCACTGCCATTCCCTCCCCACTCCCAGCCCCTCTGTTTTCCAGGGATAACAGGACCTGGCTGTGCAGAGGCTCCAAGCCCTTGGCCAGGGGTGGTTGTACCCTGGGTGGGATCTCACCAGGAGGGCACATCAAGCAGCAGCTCCTCAGGGAGGTGGGAGCCATTCTCGCCAGCCTAAGAGAAATTTCTCATTACTCCTCCAGTTAATCACCATGCAATTATGTTGGTTTTTGTAAGAAGCTGGATCACAATGACAGAGAGTGTATTGTGAACAGACTTCCACACATTTCGTGTTTGCAATTCAAAACACTCATGTTATCATAAAGTAACATGATTTTGGTGTTAATTGCAATATTCCTGCGAGAATAATTATTCCACAAAGATGACTTTCCAAGTGAGTTTAATACCTAAGTGTTCTCCCCCTCCAGTCGCAGTGGGACAATAGGTCCATGCTTCCATGTTTTCAAATAGCTCCCACTTATCAGAGATAAGATCCGACCAGCAGAGCCTCTCTCTGCAGCCCTGCAGCTGCCAAGAGCAGCAAGCCCGGACCCAGGCCAGGAATTTTAACAAGGATCTCCTGGCCTGCTCTCAATGAAAATTTGCTCCTATGCAGAAGAAAGTGGAATTTCCAAAATTTATGTGTAATGCCCAGTGCAGTCTAAGCACAGGGTGCCCAGGCTGCCTCATGATCCCTGGCAGTGTCCCAGGCCAGGCTGGACATGGCTTGGAGCAGCTTGGGATAGCAGAAGGTGTCCCTGCCTTTAATTTAATGTATTCATCTGATATCAGTTTTATAAACCCCTCATTAAGGGGTACCTTTATATAAAGCACAAGTCTGTTAGATCAAATTAAACAAATGCTGAAGTGTTCCTTTGCATAGTTATTTAAATCTACAATTTTATAGAAAATATTTTAGACTTTGACTACACCTTTCAGTGTAAATTTGCCCTAATTGTAGCAAGGCAGACTTCTCAGGCTGATTGCCCAGGAGAGCAAAGCCTAAGCACTCACTTGGTGCCTGGCTCCCTTCTGCCTTCTCATTTCCCACCAGAAATTTCAAAGAAATTTCAACTAGATATGACAAAGTGTAGACATTTTGAAGAAATTTCAAAGAAGATTTTTCGGGCACATTCTCTTGAGTGCTTATTGAACTCCTTTATTTACAGGCTGTTGTGCCCTCTCAGCAGTTAATTGTCCTGGGCCTGCAGGGTTTGCACACCCAAAGATAACAGTGCTGTGACTCAGTGACCATCTCCTGTGGCAGCAGCTCTGTCAGAGGGTGTGTGGTGTCTCACATTCATGGGTGCTCTGATATTTGGTGCAAGATCTGGAAGGCTTTGGGCACGGCTGGTTCCTCAGTGCTTCCCACGGGAGCCTGCATGGAGCACCAGGGTGGATGCTGGCTCGGATCCAGGCTGGAATCCAGGCCATGACATTCCTGCTGCTTGGCCCAGGGACACCCTTTGGGTGCAGCTCACAGTCAGCACCAGAGGGTCAGGCTGGTTTCAATAACCAGCACTAATTCAAGTTAATCCCAGTGCCCTCTGGCACTGACTGGGCATGAGAGCCAAACATCATTCCTGCAGTTCCCTGAAGCCTTTCTATCCTTTCATGGCTCAGTTCTGCATCCTTCCACTACCAACAGGCCTTGTCTGCGTCCTTGGACTAAAAGGTTCTTCATTCATTGATTTTTTTAATTGTTTACTTCAAAATACCTGGAAACTCTTCCCATTAAAGCAAAAGTCTGTTCCATTGTACAGCACATGCCAGCAGTTATTGCTCTTGGGGAGCATTCAGGGCTTCACGATTTCAGAGTTCTCTGCCACCACGTGTTAGTGACGAGGTTTGAACCCAACCTTGGTTCAACTTTCAGTTTCACCAAAACCTGTGTGGAGTTCTGGGCTTAGCTCAGGTAAGTGAGTTCATGTTCCTGGTTCTTGGGGATGCTCCTGAAGCTGCTCTGGGGCTCAGGAGGTCTGGGCTGTAACTGCAGAGGGTTCCAGTTTCTGGCAGAGCATGGGGCAGAGATCCAGCCCTGCACCGAGATGGGGCTCAGCTTGCCTAAGGAAGGAGGCTGCACGCTGTGAGATCTCCACCAGAATTTGGTGCACACTTTATGTACAAACACAGCCTCTTTCTGCATTAAAAGTGCTCTCAGTGATCCTGGCCTAACCAGCAGTTTCCTGCTGACTTGCCCAATACCAATCTTCTCTGAGTTCTGCTGAAGTGTGGGTATGGAGGATCCCAGTGATGGGCAAGGAAATCAGTCTTGGGTTTGGAAAGCTAAATTTGTAGTGCGACAAATGTCATCTGGAAGAAGCAGAACAGTTCTCAACAGCTATTTCTGAAAATTTTTCAACAACTTAGGCCAAAATTTAGGTATGAAGCTCAAAAGTCTTGGATTCTGGTTAAATTTCTCAACAAAACATCAAAGAGCACAGGTTAATAAAAACAACACAAAGCAAGAGAGCCAAGCCCATAGGTCACAGTAAAGGTTAACAGGTGCTGTTTCCTTTCTTGCCACTTTTCATAAAGTCACAGAACGGCTGAAGGAGACCTTAAAGCTCATCTTGTTCCAACCCCTCAGTTCTTTTGTTCCATGACCAGGATAAGTTTTACAGCACCCAAACACAGCAGGAATCTGCTGGGGGGTGATTGTGCTCTGTGAAAGCTGCATTTGCTTCAAATCAGTAATGTTTCTTTTGTTCTGTGACAGGAGAGACACCAAAGGCTCCACCAAGGTTCCAAAGGTGCTGAAACCCCCAGGAGAAGTGAACAATCCCCACAGCACCTACTCCTGTCCAGCTGATGCTCCCCTCTGAGCACTGAATGACAAGTGTGTGCCCAGGGGAAACATTGCTAACTGTCCCAAGAGAAAGGCCAAATTAATCCAGAAATTGTCCACAAACCTGTGACCCTGCCAGTGGCTCTGCCGAGCAAATCAATCTTCAGAGCAAGCATCTGATGATTGGAGTTGTAAGAGGTGCACGATATTAAATTTGGAATTTGAGATGTTTGTTATTTATGGAGAGAGCCTGGCCCTCAGTCCCAGCTCTCCCTGTCAGCAGCATGACAGACTGTCAGCTCCAGTAATCACACACATGAAATGCATGTTTTGCTCAGAATGCCAGAATCCTCTAAAACTGCGACTGCAGGTAAGTGATAGCATTTATCATCCCCTAATCTCCAGCGTAAATCAGGAATTCAGTTTTCAACCACATGAGATATAGGAGGGAGTTGAAAGCCAAAATACAAGTAGGACCATGTATCACCATTTCTGATTAGCTGAAAGTGGAGGACAAGTGGAATGAAAATTCATTCTTGTGGATTACAGTTCTTGTGCAGTCCAATTCCCTCTCATAATTTAGACCAACAGTAATGCTCCCTTTATCTTTACTCTTGGCTGTTGAGGAGATGCAGAGCTTGTCTGTCAAGCTTGGACTTGCTTTAAGACTATTACCTAAAAAAGTAGGAAAGCCATAAATAGTGCTTTGATCCTTTCAAACACAAACAAAATGCTGTAAGGGTGCAAGGGGTGTGTGTTTCTTTTCACACCTGGGAAAGTGCCCAGCAGGGCCTCGGGACGGAGCTGGATGGGATTTCTGGAAGCATTCAGCCGTGCCCTGTGGTCCCACCAGCCTCAGAGGGAGCTTTCCCATTCAGTGAGCTGGACTGACTCCAGACTCAGTGCTTGGCCTTTCTGGGAATCCTGCTGCCCCCAGCCAGCACGTGGGGAGGAAGTTGCCAGGAAAGACTTTGTGGCATTTTGGGCTCCTTTTCTGATGGCACCGAGGCACAGCTGGGGTGCCAGGCTTGGGGCTGGCAGAGAAGGCAGGGACTCAGCGCTGGCTTTGCCTTGGGGTAGCTTAACTGGACCTGCAGTGGTGGGTGCACACTGCGAGGGGGGAGGAGGAGGAGGATGTTCAGGGAAGTCTCAGGGCAGCAATGTCCCCCCGAGGTCAGAGAGGCAGCAAGTAGAGAGTGCCACGAGCGAGAGCTTTCCAGGAGAGCCTGGGGGAGCCCCTGAGCTCTGTGCTCTCCCAATGCCACTGTGTCACTTCAGCACTGCTGCAGATTCTTACAGGACAAGACATTAAACACCTCAGTCTGTTATGATCCCTGCACAATCCATTTCAGGAGCACCTCCTGGGTGCTCACAGCTCTGCCTGCTGTCTGCAGCAGCTCCGCCAGGCACGCCCTGCACATCCCCTGGGAGCCTCAGAGCTGAAGGGGAAATCTGAAATGCTCCTTATCCACAGGATGGAGAGACATTGCAAAGTTAGTGCTCCTACGTGTGCCTCCAAAGAGAAATGCTGAATAAAAAGCCACCTTGATGTGCTCTTGAATTGCAAAAGCCTTCTAATGCAGCCTGTGCCCATGATTTATAACAATGACTCATAATATTGCATTATACTTAATATGATGTAACGCTGATGCAAGATGCCATTCGTGGAATTTCAATGTCACAGGGAAAAAGAGAGGAGAGAGCAGTCTGGTCATGTACCTTGCCATGCTGTCAGAATGAAATGTTTACAGCCAAAATGTGCAGAGCCTTTCAGTATCTACTTTGCTATTTTTTAGCAGGATAACCTGGAGAATAACATTTTTATTTCCTGGAGCATAAATATCTCTCAGACGTGCGTTATTGTGTTACTGACAGTAATTTAATCAACTTTATATTTGAGAAGACAAATTCGCTAACAAACAATTCAGCCTCGCAATTATACCCCCTCACATGGAAGTTTGCAGGGCAAATAAGGATTATGCCTTTAAATTAATTGAAGCTTTATCTCCCTTTTCTGACCCAGCTGTTATGAGTTCTCCTCCTGTTCTCACTGTACTGCTTGCTCCTTCCTGCGGTGAATCAGCACTTCAGGAAACACTAATTCAAAGAGGAAAGACACCCTAAACTCTGCTTCTGAAGGTCAGGAATCGCTGCTCTCGGGTGGATTTGACAGAGGAGGTGAGGCTCTGGGGCTGCCTGGGGCCACTTTGGGGGGTGTGGGTGACCCCTGCTCAGAGCTCTGCCTCTGCCCTTCCCTGATTCCCTGTCCTGCCCCAGCAGTGAGTCCTGCTGGTTTGCCACCCAGACAGAGGGACAAACAGAGCCAGAGCCCTGTCCCTCAGCAGCGAGGAGCTGCCCCTGGCTGCAGGGCCACAGGCACCCCTGGCTGTGCTCGTGGGAGCAGCTGGGGAGGGTC
>VZRF01013948.1:119104-135432 GCA_013396875.1 Vireo altiloquus
TTCTCCTCCTGTTCTCACTGTACTGCTTGCTCCTTCCTGCGGTGAATCAGCACTTCAGGAAACACTAATTCAAAGAGGAAAGACACCCTAAACTCTGCTTCTGAAGGTCAGGAATCGCTGCTCTCGGGTGGATTTGACTGAGGAGGTGAGGCTGTGGGGCTGCCTGGGGCCACTTTGGGGGGTGTGGGTGACCCCTGCTCAGAGCTCTGCCTCTGCCCTTCCCTGATTCCCTGTCCTGCCCCAGCAGTGAGTCCTGCTGGTTTGCCACCCAGACAGAGGGACAAACAGAGCCAGAGCCCTGTCCCTCAGCAGCGAGGAGCTGCCCCTGGCTGCAGGGCCACAGGCACCCCTGGCTGTGCTCGTGGGAGCAGCTGGGGAGGGTCGTGTCCCCCACACTGCTGGGTCGTGTCCCCTATGATACTGGGACAGGTTGTGTCCCCCCTACACTGCTGGGACAGGCTGTGTCNATGCTGGGACAGGTTGTGTCCCCTCCATGATGCTGAGGTGGGTCATGTCCCCCCCACACTGCTGGGATCTCGTTTCCAGCAGGAGCTGACATTATAGAATCATTATGGAATTATAGAATCACAGAATGTCCTGAGCTGGACAAGACCCTCAGGGGTCATCCAGTGCAGCTCCTGTCCCTGCACAGACACCCCAACAATCCCACCCTGGGCACCCCTGAGAGCATTGTCCGAATGTCCTGGAGCTGTGGCAGCCCCGGGGCCGTGCCCATTCCCTGGATAACTGCACCCTGCTCTGACAGAGCTGTGTGTTCAGGGGTTTCTGAGGCTGCTGCTGGCACTGCAGGGAGCAGATGGACATTGCCTGGCTAAAACAGGACTGTGGGAGGGTGGAAAGTCCTCGACTGAGGTCTCCAGAAATGCTGGATCAGGATTCTCCTGGTGGTTCTCTGTTGTTTACACTGCCCAGTCCCCTCTGTGCCCAGTCTTCCCAGTAAGCCCAGCAGACCATTGTCACCCAGCAAGGTGGGATGGATGATTTTGGCAGTGGTTCTCAAGAAGACACCTCTGTGTGGATGGATCTGTGCTGTCCTAGAGTGCACCCTGAGCCACCCTGAAGAGGAACCTGGCCACAGGTGGGCACCAGGTGAGTGGGCACAGCACAGGTTCACACTGCAAGACCAAGGAAGTGGAGGCAACTCACTTCTGAATAGCACAGCAGTTCCTACAGGTGATGGTAGGAAATCAATAAGAATTGATTTATTTTTGGAAGCCTGGTAGGTGCCAGTGTGTCTCCTAAGTGCATAAATATCATCAAAACCTAGCCATGGGTGAGCAAAATAAGACAAGAATTTGTAGCCCAGAGGAAAGCCACCATGAATAGATTGTGTGGAGGCTGATAAGATCCATACTGCTCCAAAATGGAGAGTTCCACCTCACAACAAGGCTTTCTTTGTTGTGGAAGAGTCAGGCTGTGAGAGACCTGGCCTGCCAAATACCTGTAATGGCCTCCCCTGCCAATTGTCTTTAAATACTGTGATCTTTCACACAGGAGCAAAGCCTGAAAGAAATCTCTCTAGCAAAAACATCATTTATTCATTCTCTACAGGTCAGTGGAGTAACAAGCCTCTCCTCACTCCTGTTACCCTTTCTCTCCCCTGAAGATTTCAAACAGAGATTTGTTCGAACAAAGATTGGTAATTTTGCTCTGCGAGGGATGCAGGAAGAAGCGCAGAAATATCTCTAGATCAGAACAGTTCCTGAGCCTGCTGGAGAAATGGCAGATGGCCAGAGATAGCACAAACCGCTGCTCTCCCAGATAACAATGTGGAGAGCTGAACCTTCCAGGCAGGAGCTTTCAGGACAGCAAACCCAGCACAGAAAGGTGAGAAGCACCAGGAGCCTCCCGGGGAGGCTGGGCAGGCTCCTGGAGCTTCCCACAGCCTGCTCCAGGACCAGTGGCCTCCTCTGCCCAAGGTCTGCACCTGGGGGACAACTGAGCCAGAAAATGACACTTTTCTATTTGCCTCTATTTTTGAGCTGTGCATCGGGGAAAAATCTCCAGCCAGTAGGCAGTTCTGGCTCTGTTTGCAGTCTGGTGTAGGCTGGTGTGTCATTTCCTGGGAATCTTTTACTGCCAGCACCCATCAAATAGAAGAAGACCTTTCAAGGAAGTGGCTTTCCCACGGAGGTGAAACTCCTCTGCTGTTTTTTTGTTTCACTGGATCTGTGCCTGTACAGCAGAGCAGGCAGTGGGTGTTGGTGTTTCACCAAGCTTTGCAGGATGGTGAAAAGCTTCATGCTACCAGAAGCTAAGTACTAAAGATCTCAGATCATTTGTTTAGCAAGTATTAATGCTCAATCTTAGAGTTATTCTCAAAATTCAGGGTTAATTTTGCCAGTGTCAAAGTGCAAGTTTTTGCACCAGAGAGCCAGACATGGTATTTGGGATGCTGCACAGAGTAAAAGCCATAACCTCACCTATAAAACCCCTACAGGAGCATTAAATTAAAGAAGAGTTAGGCTTTTGTTTGGGGTGGAAATGGCTTTTCTTCAATACAATCTGCCTGGCTCCAGCATAACTGGAGATGTCTCAGAGCCTACAGGGAATTACCACAACAAAAGCAGCATCCACAAATTCACTGCAGTTCCCAACTTCCTTCTCCCACCTGCCTCGAAGTCACCCTCCCATCATCAGCCTGGTGGATGTCATCTACTGCAGAGCAGGTGACAGGGGAGGCAGGGGTGGGCATCCCTGGGAGATGGGAGCAGCAGGGCTCCTGCAGGGGCACACAGACACCCCTGGCTGTTCCCAGCTGCTGGAATCGGGGCCACAGCACCCCTGAGACTGCCTGGGAATGCCTGGGACTGCCTGGGACTGCCTGGGAATGCCTGGGAATGCCCGGGAATTCCTAGGACTACCTGGGAATCCCTGGGACTACCTGGGACTGCCTGGGACTGCCTGGGACTACCTGGGAATCCCTGGGACTGCCTGGGACTGCCTGGGAATGCCTGGGAATGCCTGGGACTGCCTGGGAATGCCTGGGACTGCCTGGGACTACCTGGGAATGCCTGGGAATGCCTGGGAATGCCTGGGATGACCTGGGACTGCCTGGGACTGCCTGGGACTACCTGGGAATCCCTGGGACTGCCTGGGACTGCCTGGGAATGCCTGGGAATGCCTGGGACTGCCTGAGAATGCCTGGGATGACCTGGGAATGCCTGGGAATGCCTGAGAATGCCTGGGAATGCCTGGGACTGCCTGAGAATGCCTGGGATGACCTGGGAATGCCTGGGAATGCCTGACCCGCAGAGGAGCATGGGTCAGACCAGGATGGGTCCTGTGCCTGCAGCAGCTGCAGCCATCCCCAGTGCCCAGGATCCCAGGAAAGCTGTGTGTGGGAGCAGCTGGATTCCTGCCTTCCCCAGTGCTGCTGCTTTCAGTCCCGAGGGATGGGATGGGGAGGACATCCTGCTCTGCTGACCCCAAATCCGTGTCACGGTGTCACCATGGGCAGGGACTCAGCCCAGGGTCTCTGCTGAAGCCTTTTCCTCCTTGCAGGGGCAGCGCTCACACAAAGAGGGAGGTTTGAACAGTGGGGCTGAAAACGATCCCTTTTCAACTGAGGGAGACATTCATGCCTGAACCTGACGAGACTCCTGCTCACCCACACAGCAGCAGGCAGCTTTTCACCAGAAGCACCGTGTGACTTCCCAGATAAAATGCTTGTTTGATTTTTTTCTTTTTTCTTTTTTACAGCTGCAATGAGTAACACTTAGACAAACGTTTGACGAGCAGATGGCCCAACAACCCACAGGGGTGCCCACGGTGAATGACACCGGCACAGAGGGCACGTGGCTGGGCACCAGACCCCATCCCAGCCCCGGGATGGGTGCAGCAGAGCAGGGACACTCGGGGTTTGCAGTCCCTAGGACTCACCTTGCGCCCGGCCTCGTTGTTGTGCAGGTTCATGAGCGTCCTGGCGTTCTGCTTGATCTCCCGCGCGTCCACGAAGACCTTGGCGAAGCCGATGCCATAGCGGATGTCGGCCGAGCAGCCTCCCCATTTCCAGCCCTCCTCCTTGTGGTACTGGCCCTGCTTCTCCTTGTCGCAGCCGCAGTCGCTCAGGTTGCCCTGCGTGCAGGCAGCAGTGATGGCGTGAGCCACGCCGGCCGCGATGATGGCATAGGTGAAGGCAGCCTCCCTGCTCCCTGCAAGGCAAAGTGTGCCAGTGATGCCTTAGGTTTGACTTTTCTGTGTTCCCAGCCCTGCCCAGTGTAACTCTGCAGGTCCCTGGAGCTCGTTCAGTGCTGTTCTCTCATGCTCACACTGACATAACAAAGCCTCTCCAGCTCGCTCTCCAAGGACACCCAGACCCTCCTGGGCCCAACAACTGCAAACCTTCATCTTGGGGACAGGGGGGCAAGCTTGGGCAAATTCCATCCTTGCCTGGCTTCTGCTTGGGCAATTGATGCTGATAGCAAAGTGGGAAGAACTCGGGAGCTGGCATTGTCCATGTTGGGATGCACTGAGGCAGGAGCCTCTGGAGGCCAGAGTGTGACCTCTGAAGGCCTTTCCAATCAATCCCTCCTTTATTCCTTTATTCCTGCCTGCTCTCTGTTTCTAGGGAGCCATTTAAGGCATCATGGGGAGCACTGCAAATCTGCAGGCACAAGCAGCTCTCTGCCCTTCTGGGTATCGATTCTGGTGGGTGCTCCTCTCCAAAGAAACAGCTCTCCACGAGGCAGGAGGAGTCAAGTGTTGTTTGGGCAGCTCCATCTCTGCGTTTTTGGGTGGTATTAGATGTAGGCAAACTAAACTTCTTGTGGTAAAAGGCTCAAGCTCAAAAATAAAGAGAGGAAAACAAAATAAGTGGGCTTGGGGGTTAATTTCAAACACCCATTCACTCAACTTTTTAAAAATTCCGCTCAAAAATAGGATTTTATTTAGAAATTTAATTCTACACTAAAAAGTATTTTCACAGGACAACCACTTCCATTGGACTCTTGTTCTGAAAACAACTGAACTGGGACATTTTTTTCACACTGTAGGTGTCCAAAAGTTTTCGACACTGACATCTGTGCTGACTCAATGAAATAAGTCTTGGGTTTAATTTCAAGATTTCTCATAAAATGAAGAAAAAATCCTGACCTGTTGTAGGCATAGTGACCAGAGCAAGGTGAAGTAACAGCCTCACCAGAGCTTAGGCTGAAACAGAGGTTAGGTAAAACTACTTTGTGCAAAAAAGCCATAGTGACAGGTTTCTCTTTCTGGAGGGAGGGGTTCTCACTTTAAATCTAAGATTTAACTCCTCTTTTTGAAGTTTTGTTGCATTCTCGCACATGGATTTCCCAGACGTGGACCCTGCAGGGTCTGTGAGACTTTTGGAACCAGTTCAGCTGAGAGAGGATCCTTCACAGCCTGAGGAGGTTTGCAGAGGTTGCCCACGTATGCCAAACATTTAAAAAATTTCAGATCTCCCAAACCAAGGACTTGCCCCTACTCTTCTCCAGTGACCAAACCCATCAGTGGGATCAGAATCAGGCCCTTAATTAGGAGAGTGCAGATGGGAAGATCTGCTTCCCTTCTCCGAGTGCCTGCCAGTGGAGTCCTGGCAGACCTCAGCTGCTGGCAACTGCTTGTTACCCACCAAACGAGAACATTTCTGTGCTTATTGCATGTCACAAAAACATAATCGCTTGGGAAAGAAACCTTACAGCACTCCAGCCTCGGCCACATCCCTTTCATGTAACATGGATTCCTCTACTTGTGCTTTTAATGATAAATGTTCACTTCCTTATGTGGAGGAAGTAAAATGGAAAACAAGATGACATTATCACAATCTGTTAATAGTCAACTGCAGAGGCCTTGTTCCCCAATGCTGCTACGTGCTGCATTTATTAAGGAATTTATAGCCAATTGTCAGACTTCCTCACAGGATTCCTTGTTTCTCCTTGCTCAAAAAATAAAAAGAAAAACCATAAAATGCTGAAGTGTTTTGACTGTGGAAGTTGCGGATGAAGCTTTCTAAACTCTTGGCTCTTCATAAAAATCTGAATGTGGAAGAGAAATGCCAGGCTTTAGGTGTATTTGGGGTTGAGCTCCTCCTCCAGTTTACGCCCATCAATACCCTCACTGTTTTAAGCACAACACTACGAAAAAGGCACCAATAAACAGTGCACAGTGAGAAGTCCCACTTTGATCTCTCAGGTTTCTGTTCCACAGGGCAGCAAATGGGACGTGGTCAAAAAAATATTTTTGAGTTGAATTTACACATTTGGCTCTTTATCCCCTTTGATTTTGACTGGATTATTTTTGTTCCAGCACAAGTCATTTTCAAGTTCTAGAATAAAATCTGCTGGGAGATCACTTTGATCTGACAGACTCAGCATTGCAAAGGCTGAGCAGCTCTTCTGCTTTTTAGAGGGGAGCAAAATGCAATGTAGAAAATATAAAATCGCTACAAGCAGTCAGATGCCAGTGTCAAGCTTGATCATAAATTACATTACATTCATTATTTTATAAGTTTGTCTTATTTGGAGGAGAATCTTAGCATCTTTCAAAAACTCAAATTTAGGAGACTACAAGGTAAACAAAGCAAGTGCCTGGAAGAATTGAGCCAGGTAGGAAGTGCCTTGGCACTTGTGAGTTTGTCACATCTGCATCAAACTGATCCTGTTTGCCATAAATGATTCACTTTTTAAAGTCTCGTCACCCTGGTGTGGCTCACAGAAATGTCAGCATGGGAGGGAATTCAGCCCAGCCTGAGTCTCTCTGGGACAGTGCTGAGGTGGGTTTGTGACCAAGCAGGGTAAGCTGAGCACGAGGTGCTCCTGCCTCTGCTCAGTGAAATCTCACTCCTCTGCTTCGGGTTTCGGCAGAGTTGAAATTCCTGGAGGATCTTGGGGGGGAAACACTGCTTTACCGAGGTATGGCCAGGCAGCTGCTCCTACAGGAGTTAGACAAAGGTGGAGAGCAACCTGTCACAGAACCATGGAATCCTGAATAGTTTGGGCTGGAAGAGACCTTAAATCTCCTCTCACTCCCCTCCTGCCATGGGCAGGGACATTTCCACCACTCCAAGGTGCTCCAAGCCATGCACAAGAATTACAAGCCATCCTTTCAGCTCCCAAATCACACATTCTTCTCCTTATCTCAAACAAACGATGGCAAACACTCCAGGGCCCAACTCCAAGCACTGGGAGCTCCAGAGAAGGGTCCAGCAGCGGTCAGAGGTTGCTCTGGCCATTCACAAGGCCAGTGACCAGCCGGATTCCAGCCCTGGCAGCGGTGCCAGGGCAGTGCTGCAGCAGCACAGGGGATGTTGGGGCTCTGCTGGGGCTGGGGGGCAGGGGAGGCACCCCCTGAGCCTGGCCAGTGCCGCTGGCAGTGGGGTGAGGGCAATGACGCCTGCCTGGCTCTGCCCTCGCCTCGCCCAGGGCTCTCTGCAGCCCCAGCAGGTGCCTCAGGGCTCTGCCACCCCCATCTTCCAGTGCTGCACAGAAAGATCTTCCTGCTTTTCCCCCGTTTTTCTGGCCTTCAGTGAGGGATGCAGCACGTTGCAGCTCCGTTTGCCCTGATGGCAGAGCTTGGTGCTGACAGCTTCCAAAATTTCTGCAGCTCCATCTGCTGATGCACATCCCCCTCCAAAGGGGGTCCTGTCTGCAGGCTCTGCTCTGGCTCCTGTCTGCAGGCTCTGCTCTGGGTCCTGTCTGCAGGCTCTGCTCTGGCTCCTGTCTGCAGGCTCTGCTCTGGGTCCTGTCTGCAGGCTCTGCTCTGGGCTCTGCATCTCCCTGAGCTCTCTGTGCCTCTGAGCTCTGCACAGCCAGCCAGGGGCTGCCAGGGGCTGGGGAAGCACTGAGAGCATCCCAGGGAGAGCAAACACCCCCAGGACCAGGCTGGCTGCTCTCCTAACACCGATTAAACACAGCCCTTGGTGCCTTCAACCTGCAAACACTCATGTGCATGCCTCTGATTTGGGGTAAGGATGTTTGTTAGGCTGGGTTTGGGTGGATCAGGCTGCCTATCAGACTGCTCTGCATTCTGGTTTGAATTTGGCTAGCTTCATTTGTTTTTAAGCTTAATCTCTAAATTCGAAAACTTTGTAAAAACTCCATTCACACAGACTAGAAATGAGAACTTAGATTTTAAAACAAGTGCAACACCCTGATGTTGCTTGGGAAACAAAGCCTAAGCCTGCAAAATACAGAGTGGATTTCCTTGCAGGAAGTCAGTAGGTGCTCAGCAGTTTGGGGTCTAGGGGTGTTTCTGGACAGCCTGTCCCACCCTATCAGTCCCCCTCATAAATTGACTAAGCTGTGAAATAAAGAAGAGACAAATTTGCATTTATCTCACTGGAAAACATGGGTTGTATTTTCTGCTATTTAAAGCCAAAGGGTCAGAGAGGGAGTTATCTGCAGTGACATGAGGTGAAATATGATTGGGAAAATATAAAGATGGAAAACACAGTGCACCTTGCCAATTATGTGCCACAGCAAACATTACTCCTCATCTCTCTATAGAGGCCATAACTCACAGCCTGGAAAAACGCAGACCAGAGCCCATCCCTGCCTGCTCTGGGCTTTGCCTCCTCCTTCTCTGGTAGACTCTGTAAGGTCTGGCAGGTTCTTTTATTTTCGTCTTTCTTTAACCTACCACGAGTGATTAACAAGAAAAAAGAAAATCATTGAAGTATCCTCTTCCTAATTTTGTATTCTTTGTTCAAAGTTTGGGGGATCCGTGCCTTAAAATATTATATTCAGTTGAAATTAAAAGGATGGTTCCCTGTAAATCAGCAGGGTGGCTTTACAAAGATTAGTACCAATAAATAAAATGCAGAGTGGCTCCAGGAGGCATTTGGGGTTCAGCCTCTGCCCACTTTCAGGAGCTAAAGTTCCTTTCATCACACGAAACTCTTGCAGAGGAAATGCTCCAGCTAAAGTGATTATTTTTGAAAATACCTTCTCTAAATTTATAAAGTTCCTACTCAAGGCACGTGCACTACAGAGATCAGAGCTGTTATTTTGGAGTTCAGATGAGTGTCTCCTTTCCAGAGGGCTGTGAGCCCCAGCCCTGCTCTGCCCCAGCCCTGGAGATCTCCCACCTTCCCAGGCAGATGCAATCTCTGCTCCTCTGGAACAAGTACTCACAAGACACATCTGAAGGCAGGTATGAAAACCTTGTGATGGGAATTCCAACTGCAGTGACCTTGGGGCAATGTTTTATCTTGCAGTGACAGTCCCTGCTGAGAAAGATTGACTTTTTGGCATAAAGCAGCTTTGGATGATCAGGCCATATTTCAGCATGGCCTCTCCTTTGCCTGCAAATATCTGTTCTCCTGCAAGACACTGACAGCAAAAACTGGTTGTAAGGGCTGGAAACCTAGCACGGAAATTCAGGCTCTGACCTTACACGACTAGATATCAAGACTCCTGTTAATGACATTTTTTTTGCTGTGCATCTTGGGGGGTTCATAACAGAATTGGTTCAGAAAATAGGGTATTTATCAAACTTTCCACTAAACACTGACCAAACCAGATAGTGCAGCAGCACTCAGAACCTCGTTTCTCACAGAGCTGTGCAGGTAATCTTCCATGCAATATTAAAACAAGGATTTTCCTGCCAGAGCTCCAGGAGCGTTTGGGCAGCGCTGCCAGGGATGCCCAGGGTGGGATTTGGGGTGTCTGTGCAGGGACAGGGGCTGGATCCACGATCCCTGAGGGTCCCTTCCAGCTCAGGAAATTCTGTGAGTCTGTGATTCTACCAGTGGTTATTCTGGAATTCTGTTATTCTGGAATTCAAACAATCAGACTTTAGAACTTGACAGAAGAAACTACAGCAGTGTTTAAAATCAAAATGCTCCCTGAAATGGTTGAAGATTGAATCTGTTCTTCAACACACCTGCACTGGGATGTTTTCAGAAGTGTTTGCCTATAACACAGTGACAATATGAAGATTTACTCATGACTTTCCTGTTAATTTTTCTGTTAAATCTACTCAACCAGAGAGGAAAATGTCCTAGATCTTCTTGTCTTTTCCGTACCTGCAGGAGAGCTATTCCTGACAGCGGCTGAACAAGTGAGTGAAGGGTTTGGCTTGTAGGACTCTTGCCATTTGTTTCAAGAGGCAGGAGTGGGAATGTCCCTCTTCCCTTAGGTTGTTTGAAGCCATAGAAGAAAAGTAGATTTTAATATCTGGAAAACAGATCACTGCTAAGCTCAGTGCGGTGTGGAGGCAGCGGTGCAGTGAATGAAGGAAAGCCCAGAGGCTCTCCTGGGTTAGTGTGTGCAGCAGGGCACAGCTGGGGTGGTCCCTGTGCCACTGCAGAGCTGCTGAGCTGTCCTGCCATGCCCATCAGCTTTGGGATCTCTGTGGGCATTCTTGTTGGGCTTCCAGCTTTCCTTATTCCCAAGAGTAACAGCAGGTAGGTGAAGCATCACTGTGATTACACTGAAGCATTTCCCAGAGGCAGAAGAAGGCAAAGAATTGCTGCATTTTAGGGTTGCCAGGATGAAGCCGTGGCTGAAATGTTGTGCTGTCATGTTCTTTGCAGACCACCACTGACAGCCCTCGGGCTCCCCCCACGCAGGGTCCTTGCAGCCTCTGCAGGGCTCTTGTGCCTCTCTTCTCTCAGACCTGTCCCCACTTTGCTGTGTCCCCCTGCAGAATTTTGTGCCATTTTGTACCATTTGCTCATTTACTGCTGCTCACTGGTGACAGAAGGAGGTGGGGTTTTATTTTCCTCTCCGAGGCTGTGTGCTGCTGTCCTCTGGATCCTGTGAAACGTGGGCATGTCCTGAGGCTCCTCTGGGGAACAGCAGAGTCCCTGCTGAGCACCTGCTCCAGGCTGCACCTGCACAAAGTGCCACTGAGGTGCCTGATGAAAAGCCTCTGCCACAGCTCCTGCTCTTCCTGCCATCCAGCAGAGCCCAAATCTGATTTTCAGACTCTGTCAAAGGCATCTCTGGTCGTTCAGATCCTTAGGCTTGAACCACATTTCACCTGAAGACAGACGGGCAGGAGGCTTTTGGCCTCTCCTGCTTTCAAAACCTTGGTTTTGATTGTGGCCGTCCTCAGGAACAGAACTGCTGACCACCATGGCAAATATATTTGTTTTTAAGTGTGTCCATAATTGCAGTGTTGCGTCATCTCCATGGTTATTTTAAAAAATCTCTCTGCAACTTTACATTATTAATAAGGTGTCTGTGGAACTGTCTAGAACAAACGTCCTTGTGTCCATCTGGACCAAGCCTGCACTGCTCCCTGCCCGGCCAGAGCTCAGCAAACCCAGGGCACTTTGTGGTTTCTCTGGGTGCTGTTGGCACTGCTGGCACTGCTGGCACAGTGAGATATCCACAGGGTGACGGGAGGGGAGAATCTCCCTTTGGAAGGATGAAATGACCCAGGAAACAGAGAGTGTGTGCTGGGCACTGGCTGGAAGCTCAGTGAGAGGGGAAACTCAAGCCTGTGATCACAAATGTGCTCTGGGATGAACTGAAATGGTTGCTAACTGTGCCTCTGCAAATAAGCTCTACAAATAAACTATCACTCCGCTGGAAGATGGATTACACCTGAATTCTAGAAAATACTCACGTGCTACAGGTTAGAACAGGGAAATATTGTTTGATGCTTGCCTTCTAGAGAATTCCAAGTGTTTCAATGAGGTTAATATCCCTGCTGCCATTTTAAAGGTAGGAAAAGAGAAACACAGAAGAGAGGGCCATGATCCCTCAGCTATACAGCAGCAGGGCCAGGAGGAGAATCACCCTGAGCAGCAATGAGAGAATTTAAATAATTACAGTTCCCCAGCAAAGGTAAAAGGAAAGAAACCTGGATTTGAAGAGATTTGGCTTGATGTGCCATCAGAACTGTGGGCTGGGAAATAGAACACAAGAATCTCTGGTATCTAAGGGAACTAATTTGTATGGACTGACACACACAAACCCCATTTCCATGGGAGCTTCTCAACTGCTGTGAGCCTCTGCTGGCTGCACACACCCTGCAGGGCCATGGCCAGGACAGGACATTGCTGTCACTCTGCACTCAGCTCCTAACCACAGAGCAGCCCTCAGTGCCTCTGCAGAGGGATGAGCTCATGTGTGCCTCGCTGACTTCATTGCAGGAGGCAAGGCAAAGGTGCCCTCACACTCCCAGTAATAACTCCAGGATGCCATTGCCTGAAGGATACAATCACTTGTTAATGCCAGGGGAGGGATTGGGGTGTTCGGGGCTGTTGGAGTTGTATTTGTAACACACAACATCAAAGGATAATTTAAAAAGTAACAAGAGTGCATTATTTTCACCTAATGGTAACCTGGATTGTTCTGGTGCTCTGTCACCCCGAAACTCTCCCTACAGGGGTATGTGGTCCTTCATGGGATACATCTCTCTGATTTAGGGGAAGGCCCTCAATCTCTTGTTTGTGGGCACCAAATTTGACTTACGGCACACGGGTTGTACCCTTTTTAACCAAAGCAAATAATATTTCTCTGGATGATAACCTGGAGCCCACCCTGACAGAGATCCTTGGGAAGCAGCAAGAGATGCCTTTTCCTTGCAGTCACAGAAAGATGAGCTGTGCCAGACATTTGGGGTTTCTGTAGAAGCAGAAGAACGAGGAGACCACCTGAGCAGGAGCAGTTACATTAAAATATCTCATGCTGATTGAGAGCCTCAGTAGTTTTATCCCTGAGACCGCAGGAATGTCTGTGCAAAAGAAAGATTCACCACTGGATTTCAACCCTCTGTGATTTTTATCAAAGTTTACTTTAAAATTAACATATATAACTTGTTTAAATTTGAAGGTTTTGTTATTCTTTAAAGGAATTTTATGGAGTTTTGTAATTTGGATGCCATTAAACTCTTGACTGTGTCCTGAAACCAGCTAAGAATTTGCCCTATCCATCTTAGCCTCGTAATGGATAGATAGAACATATTAAGAGTTATCACCTCAAAGACAGATCAAAGTCTACTTCCTTTAATATTGACTTTCTTTAAAAGGACCTAAATATAACCTGCTAGCTAAATAATTCAATTTTCGGAGGGAGGGAAGGAACTCAGAGCACGTTTACACAACAGACCACAACAACCCCACAATTTTCTGATTTCTGGGACACGAAAAAATCCTTCTCACATTTTCTGTTTAAGGAAATGTTACTCTTAGACTAAATGAGCCCAAACCTGTCAGCCATCCAAAGGGACTCTTCACTGACATGAGCAGCAAACACTTGCCTGAATCGCTGACAGGAAGAGCTCAGCTCCAGGAACAGGAGCAATGAGCTAATCTGAATAAATGCTCTGTTTTCAGATGTTTCCCAGTGTTATGCAGGGGGCTTTTTACCTTCTCTACTCGAGCTACTCTGATTATCAAAGGTGTTGAAAGGCGGGGCTTTCAAACCGAGTCGTGGTGTTCTCTTCCTGTTCTTTCCTTAAATATCCAAGTTTTGGGAAACACCTATCAGTGTGCACTGATGTGATAAAATACACCCTCAGTGCTCCAGGAGCTCCAGAGCAGAGTGGTGAGGCTGCACCTCTGTGCTCTGTGGGAATGCCAGGGATGAGGTCCTGGGGACACATCCTGTCATGGCACTGAGCAGTGCCTGGGGCTGTCCATCCCCAGGCTTCCCCACAGCTGCTCAGGGCTCTGCCAGCTCCTCTTTGTGCTGCCTGCTGTCCCCATCAAACATTAGCCTTCTACCGCACTAAGCTTTGCTTGATGGGGTTTCTGGTTCTTTTGCAATTTCATTTTACATGAATTTTACATGAATTTTTCTTTTGGAGAAGAGACTGGGAACCACAGATCCCAGCTTCAGCTTCTAGATGTGGAATGCAGTGCTGTGAGTGGTTACCTTTCAATGGTGGCTCTAAAAAAGACCAGTCTGTATTTGGAAAAGTCATTCCTTGGTCTTTGCATTTTAAGTGCTGTGGAATCCAAAAAACACCAATCAAACTTCACTACTGTGTTTTGCAGAATGGGGGTAATGAGGGTTTTAACCTCAGCCTCATTTCTTCAGGTATTTACATTTTTTACTCTTAATGCTGCTTTAGTTCAGAATTTGGACGTATTTTGTGCTGCTGCAATACCTGAAAACATGGGAAATGGCAGTGGGATTCTTCTGTCACTTGATTGGAACAGCTTTGGCAAATGCCCTGACACCTCACAGCAGAACACAGCCCCTCTCTCTCTCGGGGAACAGAGATGTGATTCTCGTAGAGAACGATTCTGTGTGGTGGGAATCTCTCACAGTGAGACCAATTGCTGTGCCTGAGTCCCCCCAGGTACAAACCCCAGGCCAGCACCTCTGTGGAGATGCCTGCACCCTACGAGAGCACTTCCAGCTCTGCTCAGCTTTCCGTCCCTGACCGCTGCCTTCAACAAGAACCAAACCCCTTTTATCCATCCCCAAGTACATGAACAGGCTGCTGTCCTGTGCCCACTGACGGGAAGCGTTTTGGGGAGGATTTCTGAGAGCAGGGCGCTGAAATACTGTGGTGGAGCTGGCACACGTGGAAGCAAACCCCAGGCAGGTGCCCTGCCAGGAGGGAGCACATTGGCAGTGACAGCAGCAGTGCACTCACACTCCCAATGTGCACACACTCCCAATGTGCACACACTCCCAGTGTGCTCACACTCCCGATGTGCTCACACTCCCGATGTGCTCACACTCCTGGTGTGCTCACACTCCCAGTGTGCTCACACTCCCAGTGCACTCACACTCCCAATGTGCACACACTCCCAATGTGCTCACACTCCCAATGTGCTCACACTCCCAATGTGCTCACACTCCTGGTGTGCACTCACACTCCCAGTGCACTCACGCTCCCAGTGCACTCACACTCCCGATGTGCTCACATTCCCAGTGTGCAATCACACTCCCGATGTGCACTCACACTCTCAGTGTGCTCACACTCCCAGTGCACTCACACTCCCGGTGTGTTCACTCCCGGTACACTCACATCCCATGACCGTCCTGCCCGGTCCGGAGCGAGCTGGGAGCTGCCTGTCCCCAGCTCGGCAGCCGTGCCCGTGCCATCCCCGTGTTTCCCCGGCAGCCGTGTGCTGCCATCCCCGAGTGCCCCGCGGGCAGCAGCGCCCAGAGCCACGTACCCACTTTGAGCTCCTTGCCGAAGACTGTCCTCTCGCCCAGGGCCGAGCAGTTCCAGCGCCCGTTGCGGAACTGGAACTGGCACTCGTTGATGCCCATCTGGGAGCCTTCCCCGATGACAATGATCGCGTCGGGCCTGCTCTGGCAGATCGCCCGCTGCCGGGGGGCGAGCCCCGGGATCTTGTTACAGATGATGCTGGCTCCCAGGGCCACCACCGAGGAGAAACCCCTGCAACGACAAGACACCGGCGGTGGCTGAGGGAGGCTCGTCCCGGCGGCAGAGCAGCACCCGCTGCCCTCCCGTGCTGCGGGGCGCGGCGCTGGGCAGGTGCCCCCGGAGAACACCCTCCTTTCCCCCGTCCCTTCCCTCTCCCTCTCTCCGAGCCGAGGCAGAGATAAGCAGCGCGTGGGCTCCTGCCAAAGAGGACCAAACTTCCTCCTCGGTGAATTAAAGCGCGGGCAGGGGCATTGCCTGCCCGGGCCACGCACAGGCAGCGGGCTGGGAGGGTTCTCCCAAACCTGTCCGACAGTTGGAGGAGGGAGAGAGGGAGGGAGGGAAGGAAGGCGGACAACCCACGCTCCCTGCCCCGGGGCCGCCTCCTCCCGCACGCAGCGCACCTGGCCGGGGATGCTGCGGGGCCGGAGCGCCCTCCCCGCGCCCCTCTCGGGTGTCCCCGGGCGGTGGCTGCCGAGGGATGTCCCTGCGGGCAGGTACCGAGCAGGGAGCGACCAGGACACCCGCACGGGGCCCGCCGATGGTGTCCCTTCCCGGCAGGGACCGCCGGCCGGCCCCTCGCAGCCCCGCACATCGTCGGGGCAGCCACCTCGCCCCTCTGGAGGGTCGCCCCGAGGTGCGGACGCTTTACCTGTCCTTTGAGAAATAACCGTGATCTCCACCATCACCACTTTTTTTTTTTTCTGAGACTTCCCGAGTTAAATAGTAACAGGTCTGGGCAGGTTGGGCTGAGCGCGAGAGAGAGCGCGATTGTTATAAAAGAAAGAAAAAAAAAGTTACTTACCCGATCTTGATATACACAATCCCCAGGCTCAGGAAGATGTGGAAGATCCAGCGCCTTGTTTTCCTGTTCATATTCCTAGCTTGCCGTGGCTCAGACCAACACGCGAAACGATGCCCGGCGCGCTCGGGGCTGGGGCCGGAGGGTCCCGGAGGGTCCCTGGCGGTCACGGCCGCCGGGCCGAGCTGGGCAGCCCCCGCCGCGCCCCGCAGCGCCCGCGGCTCCGCGCCGAGCCCCCGCCGCC
>VZRF01013948.1:136808-159085 GCA_013396875.1 Vireo altiloquus
GAGAGGGAGAGGGGAGAGGGGAGAGAGGGAGAGGGGAGGGGGGAGAGAGGGGTACGGACAGCCCTCAGCACCCGCAGGGCATTTGGGGCGGTGGGAGCAGCTGCCCCAAGGCTTCTGCAGCCTCCAGTGCAATAAAGGCTCCCCCGGGCCCGTGGCCATCGGGTGCCAGCAGTGGATCGGTCCTGTCAGGAATGTGCCCGATCCCTGGGCACGGAGCGGCTCCAGAAGGGACCCTGCCCCCGATCCCTGGGCACGGAGCGGCTCCAGAAGGGACCCTGCCCCCGATCCCTGGGCACGGAGCGGCTCCAGCCCTGTCCCCGAGCCTCTGCTCTGCCCTGCAGCTCCCCAGGGAAAGGTTCCATTCCTGCTCCGCATTCACCGCAGGACAGAGATGCTCTGGGCCATCACTGGGGCTCCTGAGGGCCACAAACATCCTCCAGAATCCCGCAGGTGAGAACAGAGCTGCTGAAGAGGCCTCAGGGACACACGAGGGAGTTGCTGCTTCTTTTGTTGCCCTTAGTACGACTGGCCATGTTGTCTCACAAAATGTCTCAGGAGTCTCATCCTGAAACTAAACTTCCTTTCCAAAGAGCAAATCTACCCTTTGAACCCTGAAATAACTGGGAGGTAATTTTAAATTTGCTTCAGAATTTCAGTCAATATTCCACCCTGTGGTGATCTGGCACACAAAGGAGATTTTTATGCTTTATTTCTCGGATTTTTTAATATTTATTTCTGATGCTGAAGCTCATGATGATCAATGTAATTCAACCTCAGCTGTTTAACACTGCACACTGGTATGGGATATGTCAAGGATGAACAAATTGTTGTCTCGGGGTTCGGGAAGAGTGGAAAATGGCAAACCTTCCTGAGAAAATAACTTACTGGACTAGTCGATGACTTTCTCTTACTCTGTTCATTCCTCAAAACGTTGTGACCTAGATGCATTTGAAGCATACATAAAATAACATTCCTGTGCAGATTACAGGAGGTAGTTTGGCTTGTTTGGCAAAGTTTCTTGGGCTTTTTAATCATTTTTTAAAATGCTCTAGACCTTAAATCATCCTTTCAACCATGATGGCTTTTGAGTGGTCTGTAGTAAGTAATCCTTACCTACCATTACAGGGTGTGCATATCCAGCTTCCTTTTCTACATGATTTTTTCTACAAGTCTTCATATTTATTACTCCTAATAAACAGATTCTACTATCTGCATAATCAAATCAATATGAGGCATTATGATAAGTTATTTTATTTCTCTTTGGAGTACAGTAGTAAGTTACAGGCAAATTGGTAAATTAACACAAAACTTAGAACAACAATTAGAGATTAATGACAGAACAGTAGGAATCAGGAAATTGCCTGTGGCAAGAGAAATTAACTCAAAACCATGCTCTTAAAAGGATTTAAAAGAAATCCCAGAGCTCATGGCAGGAGGAGGTTTGGTTCTGCTGCTCCTCCCAGTGCTTAGAGGGGACTGCAGGAAGGCTGGAGGGGAACAGTGTGGGGTGACAGGACAAGGGGGAATGGCCTGGAGCTGCAGGAGGGCAGCTTTAGGTGGGATTTTGGGCAGGAATTGTTCCCTGGGAGGGTGGGCAGGCCCTGGCACAGGGTGCCCAGAGCAGCTGTGGCTGCCCCTGGATCCCTGGCAGTGCCCAAGGCCAGGCTGGACATTGGGGCTGGGAGCAGCCTGGCACAGTGGGAGGTGTCCCTGCCATGGCAGGGGTGGGATGAGCTGACCTTTAAGGTCCCTTCCCATCCGAACCATTCCATGATTCCCTGGCGGTTTCTGACTCATGACCTGAGCCATGAGGCTCTCCTGCCTCTCCTGAGATGCTCCTTGCTCTGAGAAACACACCCCAAGCAGAGCAAATAGTTTTATTCCCGATATGATCTCTCTGCTCTCACCTTTTACTGCCCAGGTCTTTATTTAGCAGCAGCAACTTTCTTCTGAACAAAGCCTAGGCCCAAGCTACACCCTGGGGCCATCCATCACTTGTTGCCACAATGGTGTTTCTATTGTTAATTGTTTGTCAGAGCAGCTTTTTGGGGTTAGACAGTGCAGTGATTTAGTACACCAGCTAATCAGCTCTGAAAATGTATTCTCAAAATAAATTAGATTAAAAAAAAAAAGCTTGAAAAGTCTGTTGGTCTCAGTACAATCCTTTGGGACTGCAGAGCTGCCTCACAAAACCACATCCAGGAGCTCCTGAGGGCTGCTCTGCTCCCAGCACGGGCAGGGGAGCTGGGAGAGGAGGATTGCCCAGCACACGAGGCTCGGTGTGGGGCTCTGGCCAGGGTTATTAATGGCTCCTTTTTCATAGGCATAAGGAAATACAAGAAACATACCCATCTAAAACGAAAAAGAAAGGTTGCCTTTTTTTTTCTTCCTTTTAAGATGGCCTCTGATAACAGGAACTCACAAGGGAAAATGTGGTTAAAAGCCCATTTTGTAACTAGATCCTAGATGCACATACCATCAATACTCCAACTCTGGCTCCCTTTTATCAGGCTAATCATAGCTGCACTGTTTTGTTGTCAAAACATCTCCTGTAGAAGTCAGACCAGAGAGTTCTCTCAGTAGCAAAAACGTGAGGTTAATATCCCAACTCTGCCTGTACTTAGAATCTCCTACCTCCCAAAAGAGCATGGGAAATAAAAAAAAATTCAATAAATAAATAAATAACATCCACAAACTCAGGTAGTTTCCTGCGCTCCTCTCGGCCTACTCCCAATATATCATAAAATCAGCAACCACAGTGACTTCTCAGCTTACAGCTGCACTCGTGGGGCTGCAGCAGGAGCAGTACCAAGGCTGCAGCAGGAGCAGTACCAAGGATGCAGCAGGAGCAGTACCAAGGATGCTGCAGGAGGAGCAGAATCAAGGCTGCAGGAGGAGCAGAACCAAGGCTGAAGGAGGAGGAGCAGTACCAGGGATGCAGGAGGAGGAGCAGAACCAAGGATGCAGGAGGAGCAGTACCAAGGATGCTGCAGGAGCAGGAGGAGCAGTACCAAGGCTGCAGGAGGAGCAGTACCAAGGATGCAGGAGCAGTACCAAGGCTGCAGGAGCAGTACCAAGGCTGCAGGAGGAGGAGCAGTACCAAGGCTGCAGGAGGAGCAGTACCAAGGCTGCAGCAGGAGCAGAACCAAGGATGCTGCAGAGCAGTTCCCTCAGTGAATTCCACAAGGGGCAGAGGCAGGCAGAGTGAGAGCTCCCTGCTCTGCCCTGCCCAGCAGGACTGACCACAGCACCTCCCCAGGGTTTGGGACCCTTGTGAGAAAAGAAGGTGACTTGTGCCCTGCTGTGATTGATCACCTCCCAGTCAATCGATTTGGTGACACAAACAGGCTTCTGGCCAGCTCAGGCCAGGATCAGAGACACCCAGCGAGGGTGGCACCCCCGAGAGGGGAGCTCTGATCCCCAATGCCAGCCCGAGGAGCTCCAGGCACGTGGAAAGCCCCAGAGCCAATGCAGCCAGGCAGCAGCAGGAGTTTGGGCAAGCATAGGTGCCTGGGACCTCATTACCTGGCACTGGTCACTGCAGCACCCTGAGGTGTCCTGGCTGGCCAGGCTGGCCGGGTGATGTGCCCAGCACGTGTGGCTGGGTGGGGAGCAGCCTGGACAACAAGGGTGGTGTCCATCCCCTGGCCGTGGCAGGGCGGGGCTGCACAGCTCGTGTGGAAGGGGTAACAAATAGCACGAGGAAATCATGTGGAGATGAGGGGAAGCAAACTCATGTTCATGGCAGGAAGGAGAGAAAGGGTGGAGAAAGTGGAATGATGGGGAGGAGGGCACAGAAAGACACAGGTCCACTTTCTGTTGTGACGCAGTCTGACCTTGGGCTAAAGCATATTTACAAATCTGACAATCAGCAGAAGACATTTTGAGACTATGACCAGATTAATATCTCTATATAACTATAATTAAAATGACGGAACTCAAACCCTGTCTTTTTCCAAAATAAAACTTCCCTTTTCATCTATTGAAAGATTTGAGATGCGCTTTTACAAGGCTGATGTCAAGATATCTCTAGAAATGCACGAGGCCATGGTGATATCATGGTGTGAGAGAGAGTCACGAGCAAGGCATGTAAACTTTATGAAATATTGTCATTTTTTTCCCTTCCGTTTTGGCCATTGCCTAAACTGGAACCATAAAACTCTTCTTAAAATAGCACTGCAGGTTAAAAAAAAAGGGAAAAGTACTGAACTGGATTTTGTTTTCCAGCCAAGTTTGTTCAGACAGCGTTTGCTAATAGGAGAGCTTTGGGGCAATTCTGCGAGCCCTCGGAAAGTGTCTTGTATTGCAAATGTCAGAGCTTCAATTTCCTATCTCCTTGCAATGACTCTGAACACTGCATAGGTATCCAACACTCAGGATGAAAGAGAGTCACAGAGATGCTGTTGGAAGGGAGAGCAGACCAGTGCCCTACCAGAGAAATGAGGAAAAGCAGTCAGGGAGAACAGGGGAGCCAGGAGAGAGCCACGAGTGAGAAATCACATCAGACAGCTGCAGATACATTTCCTCACATTCACCTGGATCTTAGAGCTGCAGAGCTGGAAAGGTAATGGTACAGAGGTAGAGAGAATGAATGTTCTGCTGTGTTAAAAGCTCCAGGGGGAAAAAAAGAAGTGAAATTCAGTCAGTAGGCCAGACTCTGGGAGAACAGGATAGACTGGACTGAAATGAAGCTTGAAAGCAAATGAGCAATTTTCAAATTGAGAAAAGGGCAGGAGGAGAGGCCTGCAAACAGAGGAGGAGAGGAAAACTAATTGAATTATCTGTCTGAGCAGTGAGCAGAACGCACTGCACATCACAATGTGCACAGCAGAGAGGTGGGGAAGCACAGTGCTAAGAGCAGAATATTGCAGTGAACATTTCAGAGTGCTCAGGAGGGTCAAAGAGCAGCTGCAGTCAGCTGCAGGAGCGAGGAGATGCCACTGTGAGAAAGTGGGTGGGTTGTCACTCCAGAACCTGAGAGCACCACGAGTGCGTGTGGGAATGTGGGAGGAGAAGGAAGAGCCTTGGATCAGGCATGGAGGAGAGGCTGGGCAGGAGAAGGGCTGGGAAGCAGCAGGAACAGGAGGGATCCCTGGCACCACGTCTGCTCCTGAGCCAGAGAGCTCAGAGAAAGGAAGCAGGAAGGGAGCACAGGTGAGGTGCTGAGAGCTGGAGGAGCTGCGGGAGCCTGGGTGAGCAGGAGGGTCCAGGAGCAGCCGGGAGGGAGGGAAAAGGAGCAGGGATGGCACTGGAGGGATGCTGGGGGAGAGGGGCTGGTGCAGCTGGGCAGGACAGGGACGGGGACACGGCCCAGAGCCGCCAGAGGAAGGGGTGAGGAGCACGGTGGGAAGAGGATAGGCTTGGCACGGAAAACGGGAGGGCCTGAGGAAGATAAGAGTGCCAGCTGCGGCGAGGGACAGAGGGTGAGGTCAGAGCCGCGGCGGACGGGAGCGTGTACAACATCGGAAAGCAAAGGCAGCTCCTGCCTGTGGTTTCCAGGTACAGCACTCGGCTGCCTGTGACCAGAAGTGATTGATTACAGAATTAGGCTGGTGCTATTTTGGCCCTGTGACTTCAGATGCTGTAATCTAAGGCTGCTGCGTGCTTATCCTTGCAGCAAGGATAACTCCTGAGGCATAGGGATGCTTTGGGGGGACACACGTCAGAAAGCTTTTCCCCAAACCGCGTTTGTAATCCTGCCCCTCCTCTCATCAATCAGCAGGCGAGCACAGGACTGGCGGTGTGCTTCCTGCTGGAGGGTTGTGAATTTTCAAAGGCAAAGTGCACTATTGTTTGATAGCCAATTATTCACTGGCATTGATAAACAGGCTCTGCCCACGATTACTGCAGCAATTACTCACTCTCCTAATTTAGACACAAGGAAAAATTAATTCAAGCTTCCAGTTGATCATTTATATCTTTGGCTTTTGTAATACACATCACGGCACGCTGAAAACAACTCCACCATAAAGGAAACTGATGTGTCCAAATTGATAAGGTGTTTTACTCTCGTTCTGTCACTGAGGGAGGCATGACTGAGTCCAAGCTGAAGGGCTGTGGCTGAAGGTGGGGGGTTTTTATGTTTTGGGGGCATAAAAATACGAAAATAATTTTGTTACACCTAAAATTAAAAACAGAATGCAGAGATGTTACTGTAGCAAGCTCCGTGTACAGCTAAGCAAGCAAATAAAACATGAGGATGTTTGGTGAGTGGTTTGGTCTCATCTTGCCCCCAGGCTGCCCTTGGAGAGCTGAGGGACCCAACTCCAGCCAGCAGACATCCAAACCTTCGGGGGAGGCCGGTGGGGAGAAATTGGAGAGTGCTGGCAGCCTAGTCCAGGATGAAGTGGGGCTGGCAGAGGCACATGAAGCTGTTAACAGCCTTAGGAATGGTAAATTGCAACCATCTACATACTCCTTGTAACAACTCGGGAGCTGCGAGATGGAAAGGCATCCACACACCACGGGAGCAGGGTGTGGGAGCAAACACGGCAGCAGGGAAGGGATTTTATTCATTTTCTTGTTATTATCAAAGTTCCTCCACGGACGGCAAAGGGCACAAGGGCGCTGTGGGAGCCGTGAGCCCGAGGGAAGGAGCAGCACGGGGGAAGTGCCTCCTGCAGCTCCTCCGTGCCCTGCCCGCAGCTCTCCGCGGCTGTGCTGCGCTGGCTGCCGGCACAGGTTGGGCAGTCCTGGAGGGCAGCAGGCAGAGCCTTTCCTTGGAACACGTCTGGCAGCACTTCCCTGCCCTGCTGTGCCAGGCGGAGCCTCTGCCGTGCCCGGTGAGCTCCGTGCAGGGCAGGGGATGCTCCGAGGGCAGCATCCAGCCTCGGCCCCTGCGTTTGCTGCATTTGCTGCATTTGCTGCCGGCTCCTGCTCGTTTGCCCCGAGTGCTGTCACTGCAGAGAACTTTCCCGTTCAGGTGCAGGGCAGAGCCTGAGTGACCCCAGGCAGGTTTTTCCGCTCAGCTCTCCCCCTGGGAAGGGCAGAAGGAATGCTGGCACCTTCTCCAGCCCTGGGGGCAGACAAGGCTGTGGCCCTCTGCTGCTCCAAGCAGACTCGAGGCAGATAACCGCGTGTAAAACTGAGAGGCAGCAAAATATTGTCCCAACACCTGTCCCGTGTAGCTCGGAGCGCTGAGCCACGGCAGTAACAAGAACGAGAAGATTGTTTCCATTGGGAGCCAGAGCCAGGCCTTCACTCATCGCTGCTCCAGCGCGGTGGTGTTGATTAGCAGCAGCTCATTAATGGGCAGCCTGGGCTGGGGCACTGCAGGGCCGGAGGTGCTGCTGCTGCCCCTTCCCAGCTCTGCTGGGTCCCAGGTCCTGTCTCTCGCTGTCCCAGGGGCTCTGCCCATCTCTGGGACGCTCCTGTGAGCGGCTCAGGTGCCAGGCAAGCAGAGCTGTCCCTGCCCTGCTGCTCCTGTGCCCGAGCCAGGCGGGCACTGCCCTGGGCATGGGCAGTGGCCAAACCCCAGTGCCCGTGAGCCCTGTGAGCCCTGTGAGCCCTGAGCCCGGCACGGCCACGGCGAACACCCAGCAGGGCCTGCAGCACCCGAGGCTCCCAGAGCTGGGCAGGTGTGCCCACAAAGCGCCAGTCTGGTGTCAGAACTGCGGAAAGAAAAGAGAAAACTATCAGAGCTCCTCTTATCTGAGACAATCATGCACGCTCAGGAACTGTGCGATTCAGTTGCCCGGCTTAGCCAAAAGTTAAAGAGTTTCTAAAGTTTATTTCCTGTCTTTATAGCAACTGTCTGGCCCTTTATTTATTTTCACTGAAAGCTGCTGGTGTGCTAAAAATATTTTTTGGAGCGATTCTTGTGGCAGATTGTATAACAATCACAGGCTGAGGCTGGAGCCATTGGGAAGTGAAGGATGCCTCCTTGGGCAATCTCTTCTCATGAACTTCCATAATTTTTCTTTCTAAGCTTTGTGCTATAGCATTTCGTGTCCCTCTCCGCCGAGAAGAGCTGACGGCTCGCATTGTTGTTACCTTGACAGGGCAGTTATCGCGGCTAATCCACCCTCCAAGGTTTTTCCTCAGGATAATTATTGTTTTGGTGATTCATCTTGCAGACCCTGCCCTTCCTTATTCGCACAAAATATCCTACTCCCTGCAATATTTCTGGGTCAGGCTCGTGCCACACATGTGATTTCCTCTTGGGCACGCAAACAAGACAAGATGGATTTAAAGGTCAGCCAGGGCCGGGTTGGCCACCGTGGGCACTGCCCAGGCCTCACCTGCGGGGACATGGCCACAGGGGAAGCTTTGGGGCTGGGCTGGCACACAGTGCTCAGGTAAAGGTCACTCGTGTGGGGTGGGGGCACAGCGCCTCTGTTGTTGTGCTGGAAAATTTCACTGCTCCTGTCTTCAGTGGAAAACATTATCACCAGCACATCCTGGCATGTAATTTGGCCTCATTTATTATCGTCGAGTGTTGGCTGAATGCTTATGGTGCATTTCTAAGGTACTTAGAGAGGGTTGTGGTTTTTCAAGGAAGCATAACTCATGGAGGACAGGGGAGGGAGAATCCTGAAAGTTTTTGGCACAAATTGACTCGAATTTTACTGAGCATGAAAAATATGACCCGGGCAGGCTTTGGCATGTTCTCTGCATGGCCCAGAGGCCGTGGGGAAGGGAACATGCCTGGCAGGCAGGATTAGCACCTGGCAGGAGAGCTGGGTGCTGCTTTCCCTGCCGGGGTCTGTCTGTCCGTCCTGTGCTCCCCAGCCTGGCTGGGTTCCACCTCAGCCACAGGACCGGCATGGAACCCACGGATGGCACCAGAAAAGGTGGATCACAAGCTTGGTTTGGATTTGTTTGGGAGCTTTTTTCCCCTAAGTTCACTTTGGTGTTTGGGCTAGAGTAGTGGCAGAACAGAGATTCAATCTGCTGCTGCTCCCTTGAGTGGTAAATGCTTTGAATTGCTTTCACCATGTCTAAAATCCTATTTTTTAAATTTTCCTGGCACAAGAGTTCCGGAGTAACACTTCTGAGAGCAGCAACCTGGGCAGTAAAGCTGCTGCCAATGCCTAAAATATCAAAATCACTTTTATTTGGGTAAACAGTGCTAAAACACTAATGTTGTACAGGTACACCTTGTAAAGATTTGCTTGGGATTTTATTATTGTACAAGGAAAATACCCACTCAAACTACCCAAGCAATAACAGATCCACTAAAGGTGTCCAGAAAAGAACCTAAAGGGACAAGGGAAGGTTATATTCACCATGGTTTAGGCAGTAGAGAAAATAGAGTTTGCTTTGGTTACTCGCCTCATTTGTAGGTCACAGTTTTCAAAATGCTTAGTTGGACTTGACTGAGTTTTGATGAAGCTCTCAAAGATGCATGTTAGAAGCTACCTGTGTATGTTCTGTGATCAGAAGCAGCACTTCCAAAGGTTTGTATGGAACTGTCACATGAATTTCATGTGCAAATCCTTCTTAAAAGCTTTGCTGACCATAAGCAGAAATGTGGAAACTCAACAGATCACCTCTGGAAAAATGACATTTGTTGAGTTATATTCCCAGAAGACTAAAAATAGAGCTCCATCTGTTTGTTTTGCTTTATGAAGTGGCCAACTGTAACACTCCCTTACCAGCCCTAAAAAAGAATTTACATAAAAGATGGTGACGCAAACCCTTATCTCATGTCTCATTAGGTCATCGACGACGGGCAAGAAACAGCTTCATCTTTAGATTGTCTTTGCCATCTTCCCTGGCCGTGAACCAGCTGGAGAAGACGTTTTGGGGCATTACCTGCACAGCAATCTGCAGCCTCAGCAGCGCAGACCCACCTGTGGGAGCTGCAGTAGCACCTGAGCTGTTTGTCTCCTGCAGGCACCAGCAGTGCTCAGAGCCGTGCTGGCCAAAGGCCACCAAGGCCTTCTGCAGAGCTCTGAGCTCCTGGGACCCACACCTGCCAGCTCTGCTTCACCATGTGTTACTTTATTGGAGGAGAAACACTCCTCGTGCCTTATCCGTCCAACAATGAACACGTTTGGTGCTGGAACCTCCAAATCGGAATTCCAATCTCCGAATTTCTTGGCCACGTTTCAGAATTTCTGCAGCACTGTGGAGTTCACTGAGTCGTGGCAATCCAGTGGGAACACAGGTTTTGCCAGGCTTGAAATGAGAAACTTAAAAAATTCTAATAATTTTATTTTAAAATATTTTAATTTATAGTATGTTAATATATTTAAGAATACATAATAATTAGTATCTTTGCTAAGACTTCTCTTAATATGTTAATTAATGTAATGAGTTTATTGTTCACCTTATTTCAATCATGCATTTGAATGACACCCTCAGGCACAGGGTGGGATTCTTGGGGGTCTCCTGTGCAGGGCCAGGAGTAGGACTCAATGATCCACACAGGTCCTTTCCAACTCAGGGCATTCAAGATTCTGTGAATTATTCTGAGTTCAAAGTGAAATCCTGTTCTGAGATTAAGGGAAGGATTTCCCTTGACTCAGCTGAACCCAGGTTTAAACACGTCTGTTCCTGTCAAAGGACAGCTCTGCAGAGCTGCTCGTTGGCACTGCACCCATTCAAAGTCTCCACAATAATTTACATATTTCATTGCACATTTCTGTGACAGTCAGCTGAAACTTTTTAACAGCCTTTAACAAGAATCTTATTTCCTTGTCAGGAATCCTTCAGCTACTCATGTACTCTGCTTATTTCACACTCCTTAGTAATTCTCAGGCCTAATGTTCCACCTATTTCACTTACCTGTGGGTTTTTTCCACTGGTCTGCTGAGGTTTGCCCTAAGCTGAGGAAGCTCTGCCCTGCTGTCTGTGCCTCCCTTTCCCTGCAGCACACAGGGTAAGGCAACTGGGGCAGTGTTGGGCAGCTGATGAAGAACTTGTCAGGAATTACATCAGGCTCTAAAAACAGCCTCAGCCTTACTCTCTGTAGAACAAACACCGAGGGAAGGCTCTGGCTGCTCTTTTGGCACAGGACCCTTCAGTGCTGTTATGTTCCAGGAGCCAGCAGCATCAGCCACAGCTTCACCAGGCACGGTGTGAGTCAGGGACAAATTTACTGTTGCAGGAGCTGAGGAATTCAAATCACACCTCTCCTTTTCTTCCTTACCCCTCCTCATTTTAGGGAGCTACTGCAGGAGAAGCCACTTGCAGCTGAGAGTCAGGATTAATGTGTGGTAGCATTTTGGGACACTGGCATTGACTGACCACTGCTGGCTCCTGTTTTACACAGGATTGACACAGAGTTCTTGGGAGTGTACTAAAGGGTGTGTAATAGACAAGGTGAGGTACACAGAGAGTAGAAAACTCCCTCACAGAACTGGGACTTCCATGATTTGATCCTTCTCTCTGCTTTTATCCTGTGCTGGATTTAACTAATCAGCTTGACATCATCTGTATAGGAAAGTTTTATGTCAAAGAAGTATTTTTTCAGGAACATTCTCCTATTTCAGGAAGGACCTTTTCAGTCTCCACAAATACAGTCCTTAGCAGCATTATGTGGCTTGTAATAGCTTTATTTTGAAGATTGCTTTAATACAACAGGCCGGACCAGAAGAGTGTCTGATTTTCCAATGCCTCGTCACTGGAGTGGTTTTAAGTGTCTGAAACAAACCAGCCTAAAAACCCAATTCCACTACAGCCAATAGAACAAATAAGAACAAATCTGATTTCTCGTGCTGCGACAACACACACACTGACACCTGATGCCTCCAGTAGCTCCTGCCAGGACTCATCTTCACAGAGCTATGACATTAAATACAGCTTCAGGGCTGAAGGCCACACCGTGCTCTGATGGCTCCAGAACTGAGGGATGTCCATTGTCTCTTGGGAGGCTCAGCTGAAGGCAATAACCTCAGCTGGACTTGTCTCACTGGTCTCTTGAGCAGAGTGTCTCAGACTTCTTCTCTCTCACAGGTTTTTTTTTCCCCTTTGCATCTATCAGGTCTTTTATCATTTGTCTTGTAATGCAAAAACCTCTCTGCATCTATTACTGAGTCCAGCCTGCTGCTTACCAGGGGACAGAGCAAGAAGGGCATTTGGTTTTAAAGATGTCACAGAAACTTTCAGGTTGGAAAAGGCCCTTTAGATAGAATGCAACCATTAACCCAGCACTGCCACTAATATCCCACCCATCCCTGCCCTCTGGCACTGGGATCCATTCCCTGGCTCCTGTCCCTCCATCCCTTGTCCCCAGTCCCTCTCCAGCTCTCCTGGAGCTCCTTCAGGCCCTGCAAGGGGCTCTGAGCTCTCCCTGGAGCCTTTTCCAGGTGAGCACCCCCAGCTCTCCCAGCCTGGCTCCAGCCCTGGAGCAGCTCCAGGTCCTTCCTATACTGGAGAGCCCAGAGCTGGACACAGAAGAGAACTCTCAGCNAGTCCTTCCTATACTGGAGACCCCAGAGCTGGACACAGAAGAGAACTCTCAGCTGCCACGACCAAAGTTCTTAACACAAGGGAGAGAATTTTAATGCCTCAAGTTCACCTACCATGACCATGGCACAAGCACCCAGAGCCCCTCTGGAAGCACAGGGATGTTTATTAGCATGTTTCTCTCACGGAAAAGCCTGACAGGTCTCAGGTTTCACAGCACAGGAAGATTTCAGAGCACACCTTTCCGCATGGAAGGGCACAGCACACAAATAATTCTCCTGGGATGGGGATCTGTGCATTTCTATTTTTGGAGCAACACTGGAATGTTTCCAAGACCACCATGACACAACCACTGCACGATGGGTGGTAAACAAGCCTCTACTGCTACTGCAAGCCTTCTGCACTGCTTGCTGTGCATTCCTCAACCACTGCCTTCACTACAAGCATCCTTGCCATGCTGTCACCTCATCCTTGGACCCCCTGGAATACACCCAGGGAAAGGCAAACCAGCCCTGTGCCCCAGTGAGTAGATCCTATTGACTGGGTGGAATGCACAGAGAAGTCAAGGTGAGAGATTACCTGGTGAGACAAGACTGCTGAACCAGCAGCTGCAGTGGGCAGCACAGATTATTCAAACCTCTTGTAAGCATACCCCTTACAGTCATAAAATGTTAGATATATTGGTTTTTAAGGCATTTTGTACTGCATAATCAAATTCACTGGTGTTTCTCTGCCTGAGCCTTACCTGTAGACACCTTACCAGCTGCATTTATGCTAAAGCTAAAGTCTAGATTTCTGTGCAGCCATTTGAACTCACAGTCAGAAACCAGGTCTAGGGCAAGCAGAGTTCCTGCACACTCGGCAGTAAATACTTACTCCCCACTCCCAGTGAAGTCTTGTACCCAAGATCTTCAACAGAAGTTAATGCCAGAACAATTTCTAGTAAACACTAGAGTAATTAACACTAATTCTAGTTAAACACTATAATTAGAGTGATAGCATTATAGTGAAGACCAAAGATGGCCTTGAGTTTATTTCAATGTGGGCACTGTTTTCTTTAAAATTCATGTCCTCATTTTGGAGAAAGTAAAGGCAATTCACCATCAGCTGCACAAAATGCTGTATTTTATTAACTAAATCAAAAAAAGTACAGTTAAATTCATACAAAAATGTTTAACAGAAGCAATACTTAACATGTTTATGATCTAGGATTGTCTGATTTGCAGTTTAGTGGCTGGTGTAAGCACAGCACATCAATGCTACAGGAGCTCAGCGCTGGAGTCTCTGTACCCCCCAGAGCAGTGTCCAGCTGGAGCCCTACCACACCCACTGCAGTGCTGCAGGGCAGTTACATCAACAATCATTTTAACAACTCCATGAGAAACCACGGCAGGATCTCGAACTGGGAACTTCCCTCCTGCAGGACTGTGAGTAACTCACCACTGAGAGCCTGCTGCACTCGGAGTGCCCACGCCTGGTGGGAAAGCACCAGCTCTCAGGGGAGCTGGGATCTGATCCTCCTGGGGAAGGAAAACTGGAGTTTTTCCCCTTGAAACACCAAGCCAAAGGTGTATTGTAGCTCCCTGTGAGCACACAGTGCCAGCACCTCGACGTTAACAGGGTCACACCACCTCCATCCTAACCTCAGCTTGCTCTGGAAGGAGCTGCCTTCCCAACACAGCCTCTGACTAACCCAGCCCAGTGTCCCCACAGTGCAGCCCCAGTGTCACCATGCTGGATTCCAGCTAGCATTCCTACACTTCCATTTGGGACCAAATCTGCCAAGACATGCCTTTCATTAAGCCTCAACACACTCAAAGTCCTTTCTCTCCATGCACCAAAGCTGCAGAGGTTCGCAGGCTGGAGCCAAACTGGTCCTGGTGTTATAATAAAGCCCTAAGAAAGGCAGCAGGTTGTATAGTTACCTCCTTGTGAGCAAAATCCCTGCCCTAAAACTATGCAACCTACTACCTCTTCCTAGGAGCCCAAGGCTTCCTCTGTGCAGTTCTTCACTCTCTGCAGGGCTTTAGCTCACCAGCTGCTCTGGGTCTTCTGCCCTGGCTGGGCACACTCCAAGGGGCACTGTGAGCAGCCACCAACAGTGCCTCACTGCCTGCCACACTCGGGAATGGCTCCACTTTCACTCTGGCTAAGCTAAAGCTTGCAGCCCAAAGAGCATTTATTTCCCTGGGTTTTTTGTTATTACAGCGAGCTGTTTGCTGGGCATGCTGGCACAGAACCACTTATAGACTGGGTACAGCAAGGACAGCAGCAGGAAAGAGAATGTAAAAGCTTGAAAAGTCTTTTTACAGAAACAATACCACCTCAGAGGAGAAGTGCTGGCTCTTGGGTGCTCAAACTCCACAGCTTCACACTCCCCCAGAAAGGTGAGAGGTCACTTCTGGCTAAAACTGGCCAACACTTAAATTTTGCATTAAATCTGGAAAAGCTGGAGAAAAATGTGCAGACTCATTAACAAAGGATAATTTTAAGTTTTCCCTCCAACTGTCACCAAACAGTTGGGAGTCATGGAATTTTAATGCATTATGGCACTGGGGTGTCAAAAAAGTTCAAGTCACAATGCACGAGGAGCCTGAGCTGCCTGTATTTTACATTCCCCTGACTGGCTTGGAGTAACTTCCCCCTGTGGAGGGTTCCACTCCCTGCCTAGAACATGGGCATTTTCCATCTCCAGCCAGCACTGACACTCACCTTGGGAGAAAAATCATGTTAAGTCAAATATATCCTGTGGGGGTTGCAGCATCCACACTGACTGTCAGTCCTGCACATCCAGTCACTGATGCTTTCCTGGTTTATCTCTGCACTCAATGAGGATTTTTAGCCCACGACTGACTGCAGGGAGCGCAGTTTGTTTTACTCCTCAGGGAAGGCAATAGATTGTATAGTTATCTCCTGAACAGGGTAAAATAACTACCCTACAACTATACAATCTACTACCTCACTCTGACAGAGAAGCACACACTTCAGCAAAGAGCTCCCACAGCCAAGCCCAGTCTCATTCTGAAGGATGTTTGATAGGTCACTGAGCAAAGGTAAACACCCCAACAACTGCAACAGCAGCAATTTGTATTTGATTACCCCACCATACACATACAGGAATAATCTATCCTTAAGTTTTTATTCATTCGAGCAGAAAAATAATTGCAGAATGATAACCTAGCTTTTCCAAGAACTAGAAAAACACAATTGCCACAGCTATTACACAAGTCTTCTGTCCTATCACAAGCACTACAAGTACAGAAGTTCAGCACAATCTGGCAATGACCTCACAGCTGAGAAGCTTCCATGGTTGATTATCTGCTGCTTTAGGAAAGACAGTAGATTGTATAGTTATCTCCCAGTGGTGGGTATGACCCTAAAACTATACAACCTACTACCTCATCCCACAGTGCAGGCATCTTCAGAGCTGGGGCAGGACTGCTGCTTCAGTCAAGGCAAGTCGGGCTAGCTGCAGACAGCATCTGTAATACTCACCACAGGAAAAGCCTTCCCTCACTCCCCTCAGTCATGTAAGGAAGTTATCTTAGAAATAAGGTTCCTTAATTTCAAAGTTTTACCAATTGCTTGGGTCTTAAGTAAGCAAGTTGTAGCAGTCATAGCAACTGCAGTCATTAAGCTTGTGTTACATCACTAGTCGAGTTCACAGATGTAACTTCTCACCTGAAATCAGAAGAAAAGTCTTTCAGAAACACTGCAGGCAAACACACATATCTTCCTCTTTAGAACTTAAAAATGATGAAATCTAGGACCACAGCTATGTGACATTTACACGGATCAGGATGAGGCACTAATATTTGTAATTCTGATTAAATAAGTATTATTACATTGAGTGACCTTTTCACCTATTGTAACAATAGCCCCCTCCTAAAAAAAATCATGTACTGTCACAAGTACTGCTTTGAGCTTTTTCTGCCAGTCTTAAATTACATTAAGTCTTGTGCACAGGAATTCTTTTATTAGAAACAAAACTCAATAAGATTATGGCCTCTACCCTGACATTTGATTGTTAAACTGCCTTACCAAAAGGCCACTGAAAATACGTGCTTTCCCATCAGAAAGAACTTTGAGTTTCTCTAACTGCTCCTGATGTAACTTAAAAGCCAATTTCTAAATTTCAACATAATCTTGAAGGAAAAAACTTTTAGAATACTGAAATGAAAACACTTGCCAGACAGATGTGTGACTCAGAATCCCCTTCTTAGCAAAGGCAGCTTGAGAACAGGGCTGGAAAGGAAAATAATTGTTTGTCCAAGTAGTTTACACAATACTGGAGCATGTTTAGAGAAAAGCAGTTTTTAAAACATTAAATGCATTTCACTAGCAGTGGATCGCAGTGGCACACTGCTGTTTGCAGCCCTCTGAGCACACAAAGCCCTGAGAGAAGCAGAGCACTGAGCACGGTGGTGTCCTTGCCAGGCACACAGCGCGTGATCCCTGCACTCACACACAAAGGATGACGTGATTCCTTGGACACACACAAAATCAAATCACTCCCCAGCCCCCTCAGTGCCTTACTACAGAATCCTTTATACAGTGATGACAAATTTGGGTGAATCAACCTTCAAATCTTGCTTTTAACTGGTATAAATCCTGTTATTTGCTTTGCTAACTTACACATCTACCGGAAAATGAACTCCAGCATGGACACAAGCACTTGGCCCCGATGGCCAAAGCAGGAATAAATCAGAATAGCAGCTCTGGGCCAGAATCAAACCTTTACAGAGCACTGGCCCCCAGCACATCTTTTTAGATCAGCTGAGGCAGAGCTGACGTTCAGCAGGGAAGCTGACATTGCTTTCAGTCCCCTGTTCCTGCAGCCAAGCCCTCAGCAGCTGAGCAGAATCCCTGTGAATTCTCACTGCTCATGGGAGAGGCAGCCTGGCCAGGGAGCTGAGCTGCACAGCACCAGGACAGTGACCCCATGAAGTTCATGGAGCCCCATGTTTAGGGCCTCAAGGAGCTTTAGGATGAAGCTGATGGTTCTGTGATGTACTGAAAATGTTCGATGCACTTTGAAAACCTGCACAGGTGTTACACAGCTGTTTAAATTTTACAAAACATGTAAGGCAATGCTTCTGATTTCTTTTTAAAATTAAGCCTGAAAGACACAAGGATTACCATAAACCTAGAAATTAATCTGTTTAATTTCTCCATTTTTAGACAGAGTTTAGTTGGAAACTTACCCAACCTGATATATCAAACAATTTTTATTTTTATTTATGCTTGGAAATTCTAAACCATTTTGTACTGCCATCACTAGATTCTCCTGTTCAGTACCTGCAGCACCTCAGTTCACAGGAATTTGCCTCCTTCCACCTTTCTGAAACAAGAGTCCTTCATCTACTGCAGGTCTGAAAATGCTGTTCCTTAAGGGTAAAAATGTCCTTGAAAAAATATTATTAATTAACTTCAGCTGCTATCCTGTTAGTCTGACGTGGGACCATGAAGTGCACACAGGCCATGAGGAAAGCCTCCTTCTGTAACAAATACACCTTATGAAAGATGAAGATAAAATTACATTTTATCTCCATCACTCAGGTACTATTTTTGTTCTGTTTTACTACTAGAGGGTGTGTAATTAAAAGAAATAAAATTCTAGTCAAAATCTTGGTTTTGGAAGAAGTTCAGGTTACCTTCTGCTTTTACTTCTGTTTCCTGTGTATTCCTGCAAAGTCCAGCTAATTAGCATTCTGCTTTGCATTACTCCTGCAGTTTGGGGCAGTTTAACTTGTGGATTATTCCAAAGTGTCTTTCCAAGCTACATCACCGACACACCACGTTCTGTGACAGATGAGCTCTGCCAGGTCGCCTCGGGGGCTGCTGTGCACTGCTCCTCTCATCCCATGCATCAGGGGGGTCTGGCACTCACGGAGGCAGGGAAGCCTGACAAATGATCCTCCTGGCACAGCCTCTGCTGCTCTGCTATGTTCTCATCCCCAGTGACTCCAGAGGCTCCCTGCTGCTGGAGTCTCTGTGCTAGTGATGTCACACCCAGTGCAGCACAGGAGCTCAGGGCTGTGCACCTTCACTCCTCCAGCACAACACACACTAGGACAATACCTGGGTCATTTGCTCTCCCTGTTAGAAAAGCCAGGTCCCCAAGGGCTGCTTTTCCTGTCAGCACGTGTTTAAAATCCCCAAAGGAGGGAAAGGGGACAGACTGACTCGAACTGTGGAGCTGGACAATCTCAGCAGCCCCAATCCCAATCCCGAGGCTGCAGCTCAGGCCTGCACAGCTCCCACCACATGATGGAGCTCCGGGATTTACAGCAAGAGCTCTAACACCAATTCCTCACAGTTTTACCCCTGGATTCCAGCAGCACTTCCTGAACCACACGAGCTTCTGCTGAGTGAACGTCTGCTGCCTTCTCTAGCCGTGCCAAGCATCCCAAATGAGTGCAGGCACAGCCCTGCCTCAAACGTGCTCATTCCATGGGGTTAACCTTTCACTGGAGTGCACTACACGAAGAAAGGGAGCAGCACAATTGACATAAACTCCATTATTCCTGATACTGCTTCCCCTCACTCCACTCAACCACCCTGCACTGCCTGTCATCAGTGCTACGAGCACATCTCAGCCCTTTGTCCCAAAACAGGCTCAGGGAAATCAGACAGTGACTGACACAAAAGTTTTAGCATAAACTAAGAATTTTTCCTCTTCCATATTCAGTTTTGGATTGCACCTTCCTTTATCTTAATAATGTGCTAATCCAAAGGTAGCACCTCCCAGCTCAAACCCAGGCACCTGTTTAGGAGTCCCCTGTTTAGACCCAAAACTGAAGGATTTAATAGCTCCTTTTGGACCTGCCAGCCCACTGAGCAAGTGTAAATCACACCAGAAAGCTGCTTTGAACGGGGGAACTGCAGAGAGGAGAAAAGGAGAACAAGCAGTTCCAGCACACACAAATGCACAGATGTGCTCTCAGGCAGCACCACGGTCCTCACTCCCAGACAGGGATATGTGTCCAAAATGGTATTTTGTGGAATTTTTTACACAACATTAATAGCACTGACTGCTATCAATAATGCCTTTATCTGCTACTTCAACTGGAAATGCAGGGTTTTTTTCCAAAATCCATATCCCACTTACATTTAATTAACACAGAGCATTCTGTGTTAATGAGCACAAGATATTACCGTTTCACTACATTTTCAATTAGTGTGCTTGGCTTTAATTTCTTTTTCTAACCATGCTGTTATAGATGGAGTATAAATATCCAGAAACCATGGTCTGAGAGAAATTAGAAGTCAGCACTGCCGACTCAATCACTAAGCAAAGCCCATCTCCTGTGAAAAGTAAAGTATGTGAGCACAATTAATGATTTCTACTACGAGCAGAGAAGCAAAGGAACACAAATCCTGGCATCCTTCCCTACACACACTCGATTCTGCAGCGTTGGTTTCAAACTCTCTAAGTGGTGAATGTGCCACGGCACTGCACAGTGCTGAGAGAACCTCAGCAAGGCCTGAGAATGACTACACCAAAATGGTCACATTTCTTACTCCTCTCTGAGTAAACCTCTCTCAGGACACAGAATAAAGGTAGGTATTTATAAATCAAGAAATAAAAGTACACTTGAGCTTTAAACATTACAAAGGCCTCATTGCCCTTCTCACAGGAAACCATCCCTTTGATTATCTGGTCCTGTTTCAAACATAAGTATTTCTGTGCATATATACATAAAATACACGACTGTGTATTTATTCACTACATTTGTGTCTCTTAGGACATGCCAGGAACAAGCAGGCTTGCTTTTTCTGCCAAAAGTTTCCACATTATTACAATTACACAAATTCAGCGAGAAAATTAGTGCACACGAAAATATTTCAAGATTGCTGTGTTATGTTATTAACTGGCAACATAATCAAACATCTGTTGCTTTCTATAAGCCCTGGGAGCCTTTCACTATTTGCTAATGAACTGATGTTTTCCACTGCTAAAAACAAAGGAAACTACAGAAGGCATTTATCAAAAGGAAAGTGAAGTAAGGATACAGCTCACTGCAGTAGAAAAACAAAGCAAGTGAACTCATGTTTTATCTAAACTTCCTTTCAACTAAGGAAGTACTAAATATCCAGTATTAGTATGCAAAATAATTTCCTAGCATGACCTATGTGAATTGAGGTTGCATATAGGACACACAGAGTACAACTTGGGAAAAACTCAGTGAAAAAAAATTACAGCCAGCAATTTTCTATTAAAAATATCACCACACAGCTATTTACTAAGTCCCTCTTCATGAAGGTAACCATCATAGGGCAGGAAAAAACCTCTAATTAACCAATTATTTCATGTTGACTGCAGCAAGTTGGAACCACCACTGCAAAAAAGTTTTTGGAAGTTCAGACTATTCAACACCTGAGTGTTGCTGTGAACAGAACTGGTCAAATTTCACAGCAGAAGCCATACTGGCAAATAACTGTTTAGTAAAGCTGCTGGCAGCTGGGGATGTTTTAAGATGCCCTGTTTCTTAAATATTATTTAAATTATTGCTTTTGAAGGCACAGATTGATTTTCCCAAAAATTTTGTGATGGATTCATCTTGCCCCATTGCCGCTGTTGAACATTGTTCCTGTGCACATCTTTAATGTGAGCAATTTCTCCCTGCCAGTTAAGACTTGCACTTCAGTCACAAAACTGCCTGTGCAGAGTAGAACAGAAGGAGAGAGGAGCACGGACAAGGTGGGACAGACACACAAGGATAATCCCGACCTTGACCATCAGGCTGAGTTCTCACTCCTGCCAGAAATAAATCACAAAATCATTAAGGTTGGAAGGGACCTCTGGAAATCATCCAATCCAAGCCCTTGCCAAGGCAGGGTCACCCAGAGCAGGTGACACAGGAACACGTCCAGGTGGGTTTGGAATGTCTCCAGAGGAGTCTGGAGATGTCTCCACGTCCTCCCTGGGCAGCCTTTCAGTGTTCTGCCACCCTCATGGAAAGTTGCAACGCAAAATCATAAAAATATAATTTGATGGGGTAACACCTTCATCTAAAACTGACTGAGCCATGCCAGAACAAAGTCACCAGGAGCAGCTGCGGCGTGCCAGGGCCAGAGCCCGTCCTGTGCCACCAGCAGCCCCCGAGCAAACCCACGTGTGTTGAGCCCGGACTGGCCGGGGCTGAGCTGCCCGTGCCAAGGCCAGGAGCCAGCCCTGCAGCGCCCCGAGGGCAGCCAGAGCTCTGCACAGAACCCGCACGTCGTGTTACCGCAGAGCACTGCCGTCCCGTGCCCCCGAGGTGCCGCCGTGCCCTGCCCTGGCCGTGCCCTGCCTGACCGTGCCCGTGTCACCGTCGTGCCCTGCCCTGCCCTGGCCGTGCCCGTGCCACCGCCGTGCCCTGCCCCGGCCGTGCCCGTGTCACCATCGCCACACGCTGCCGGGCACCACCGCGCTGTCACGGGTCCCGCAGCTCCCGAGCCACGTCCAGGCCGAGCCCCGGTGCGGAGCAGGGCGGACTGGGGGGCGATGGGCCTGGGGCCGGCTCAGCCGCAGGCCAGGTAATGGTGCTCGGTATAAACGGCACCCCCGAGCAGCCCCCGTGCCCCTGACAGCGGCTGCGCCGCCAAACCACTTCCACCTACTTCCCAAGGGGTTTTCTTGGCCTTTCGCGCCCTGGGCCCGCGCTGAGCCCCGCCGCCGCCCGGTGCCCGCAGCCCCGGTACCGGGGTACCCCGGCCAAGGTCCCCCGGCCCCGGCAGTGACGTACCTGGCGCTGGCGGCTCCCGGGGGCGGCACTTCCGGACCTTCCCGTGAGCCTGGAGGAGAGCGGGGGAGAACGGGGAGGAAAAGGCATCGGTGAGGGGAATAAGGACAATGAACCGGGCCCGCGGCAGAAGCGGCGGACAGGCCGGGCCGAGGCCCCGCGCCCGCCGTACGGGCCCTTCGGCTCGGGCCCTCC
>VZRF01013949.1:0-106483 GCA_013396875.1 Vireo altiloquus
AGCCTACATAAACCACTATGTCTTTAACAGTGGGCAAAAGATGTGAGAAGTAACTAAAGATGCTTTTTCGGGGTGGTGAGTGCATGATTAAATACGCTGCAAAAAGAAAAAAGTTCAAGCAGGAATAAAACGCATGTGAGGCTCTCAAAGTGAGAGGAAGTATTCCTGATGTGTGAGGAGGGAAAGAGATTTAGGAATTGGCAATTTAATTTTCTCTATTTTTAATGACACATAAAACTTTCGCAGAAAAAAAGGGGTCCAATTTCTAAGTCCATTTTTATGATGTCACATCCTTCCTGATGGAACGTGAGGAAACACTTCAGTTATTTGGTTTATGGTGCAGGGAACCCTCAGGCTCTAAATGCTGAAAAGCTGCACATGCAAAAACCTCAGAGAGATGTACCACAGACATGTAGAAACCTAGAAAATGAAAATATAAAGTAAATGTTTACAAATATCGGTACTGGGTTCAAGAGAACTCCTCAGGGTCTAGAAGACAGTAAATTAAGGCAGTAAAATCTGGAACTGAGGTGGTTTTGTTGTCCACTAGATGGCAAAATTCTCTCAATAATGACGTACGTTGATTAAACATTATGTGGACTCAAGAGCTCTTGGAGTTTTTTTGTTACTGTTTTGCTGGGGTTGTTCCATTTGGTTGGCCTTAAAAACTTAAAATTAAAGAAAAAAAGAGCAAGAACGGCACATTAACTCTTACTAATGCTGCTCTCCTTGTCTGCATTCTGACAGAGAGCCCTGACGAGCACAGCAAGAGACCTAAGGAAGAAAAGCTCTTCAGGTTCCTCCCAGTCACTTCTTTCTTTACTGAAAATTTAGATTAACTGTTCTGTTTGCAGATATAATTGCCCTTGCAAGCTTAGTTCATTAATGCGAAAAACCCAGAAGAGCAATATGGTGAGAATTCCTGTAAAATTAAATTTAACTTTTTGTTAGGAGCTACATCATGACAACCTTCATATAACCATTGGCTGCCATCTCTATGGTGTTTGTTGGGATGCTCAGGAAGTCAGACTCCCTGGGTCTCCAGCTGGGATACTTTACAATACAAAATAGGCCCAGAGGACTAAAGAATTTTGCTCAACAGAAGTGGTCTTAAAGCCCTGGGGTCTTACACCAAGCTCTGTTTAACCTGATTTAAAAACCCCAAGGAAATCTGAGAGTCATGACTCCTCCAGTCTCTCAATGCTTTTAAATTTCTGTTGTCACATCACTATGTTCAGTCTCCAACTTCATTTTTACTTTTTCCCCTGCTGTTTCCAATAAAATCTGTTTTTTAAAAATACTGCTCTAAAAATTTTTAACACTTCCTTCTTCTCTCAAGCCCTGAAATTTCCCCCTCCAGAATTTCTATTTTAGAGATAATTAACTTCTGACTATTCTTACCTCAAACACAGCACATCTCAGAATTTTACATGTTTTGAGTTTCTTAACAGTTCAGTAAGCATAGAATTTTTGCTACATCTTTTTTCAAAATTTGTGTGCACTTTTTTTTCTGAGAGCAAACAGCTTTTAAAACAACCAAAAGAAACCCAACCCAAATTTCGGGGCTTTTATAGGTTTGATTTAGTTTAGAAGTGCTGGGAGGGGGTAGTTGGTACTTTTTTTTTTTTGGTGGTAGGGGGTTCAGTGAAATAAATTAAGATAAAGTCAACAATAATACAAAAAAAATCTGGCTGATAAGTAAAATATGAACTGAATATTCTGGTAAACAACAGTGACAGCTTCTGGCCAGCTGAATCTATGCCTGACATCCATTCTATAGGTAAAACAGGTAGGATTCAGGTCATCCACATAAACATACTCCACAATACAGAATCATCCATCTGAACAAATTGTGCAGGCTTCCTTTTCAACCTGTGGTGAGGAAAAAAAGACCTCTAGAGTACTAGTCATGGGATTTATTGAGTTTTCTACCTCAGGACTTCTACAACTAGGTTACATTAATCCCTCCCAAGTTAAGGTTCTTGCCAAGTACGCTGGGAATCACTACCAAGATTTCCAGCGACCTCCTTTCTGCACAGCCCAGAAATACAGTACCACGGCTATTTAAAATATTCCTTTTTAAAGTGACTGCATTAACCTCCAGTGCAATTAATCTCTTTCCCATCTCCCATAGGAAAATTTATAGCTGACTATAAAAGCCTCAATATTTCTTACTCTTGTCAAGGAATGATGAGTGATTTGGCTAATATAAACTCGTCAATATAATAGCTCCATTAAGGCTGAATGATCCGTGAGGGTCTGTTAAGTCCACAATAGAATTTGCAGTGAAAGTTTGATTTAAGTGTTTATATTAGAATATTGCCTTGTTTATGGTATCTTGAGATAACAATAGCAAGATTAAAAGGTTTTCATACATTATCCCTAAAGATGCAATAAAGCAGGGTAAGAGAGCAGGAAAAGGCTAAGGAGAATGTGATAAGCCATTAAAATTATTCACAAGTTATAAAATCTGAGAGAAACAGGAATTTAGAAGGGCGGCAGGAATCATGAAGAAAGTGACAAATCTTAACCATCCAAGGTGTGAATTCAAAGAGATTTCTTGAGAGGTATCCATTAGATGGCAAAGCACTTAAAGGAACTGGGAGCCTCCCTGGGCTTGCGCTGTTCAAAACAGGGCTAGAACGAGTCCCTTGGACTACTACAAGCTGCTGAGCAAACTGTTCACAAACCAGTAACTAATCCCATCTACTGCCTCCTATCCTTCCTGGATCATGGTACAAAAAGGACAGGGCAGTTTTTAAGAGGTGGAAATAATGCACCCAAAATACATATTTTAATGTAATACTGTGCGAGAAATCTGTTAAGTTTTGAAGAGGGAGCCCACAAAGTCTCTCCTACTTTGCCAGCTCCAAGACATTCCACTGTCACACTGAAGATGTGGGCAGGTACAGATTTAAATTGCATATTCTTCTGAGGAAAACACAGGCTTGTGACTGATTAAATAAGACTAGTTTTCTCCAAAATTGGGTGAGGTTTTTTGCTTTTAAAATAGATATCATTATAACAGATGCTTAAATACTTCATAGAGCACCCATGATCCCCAGAGAAGGGCCTAGCTTCAGTATGCAGTGCTGAATTCTAAAGACAGCAGAGGGACATGACCAGATTATCTGGGTAAACACATGGAAAAATCTAAACATAACAAGGAAAAAATGTGACCTAAGATAAGGCTTCACATAGCTGAAAAAAATTTAACATAAGCAGAGAAAAGTATGGAGGGAAAATTGAGATGTGTTTAGTGATGAAAAACTGGAACCAAGCCAGACTTTTAAAATTCCCTTAATGTTTACCCTAGTACTTCTGTTTTTTCTTTTTCACAAAATTCTTTAACTTTCAGTTCTGTACTATTTAGAAGACACTATATTATCACAAGGGATCAGTAAAATGCTGTCTGTCATTCAGAAAGTTAGTCTTGCATGTTCCTGATCTTTTTTCACTAAATATCTTCAGAGGTAACAAAAACTTCAAACTCGAACCATTTCACCCTTTACAGTGACATCCCTAACATGAAAAATGCTTTATCATTTGCCTGAACCACATCAGTAATACATCTTAAAATATTAAACACTCTCATAAAAGTAAAGGAGAAAGTACACTCTTAATGGCTGTCGGTACACTTTTACATCGTGTTAAGTGGAACAATCCACATTTAATTCTGATTTGTCTTTTTCTACAACTGCCAAGTTTTATGACTGTTTTCACATGTAACTCTGAAAAATTGGGTTTGAATACCTCGGTGCATTATGACCAATAAGCACAACCTTAAAGCAATAAGGAATGTGAAATTATAAACTTGTCCCACTTGTTACCTTGATTTTTTTTCTGAATAAACATTTCCAATTGGCCAGAAATTAAAAGTTGTTTAAATTAAGTTATTTTTTTTTTAATTTCTGCGACCCAGGTTGTCCACTACTATCACTGTTATGAGAGACAAAATTTAAAAGGAACACACAAAAAGTGGACCATTTAAATTCTTTAACTTCTGCTACAAATACAATGCCTTGAGATGCAATGGACTTCATAACACAGATCAGCATTACATAATTTTATGCAACAGATATTGTTTAAAACACATTGGAAACCTGGAGGATGGCCCTCATGCCTTGTTATGTGTTCACACAGCACTATTCAAAAGCCAAATTTCTCTATATGAGGACAACGAAATTGAACTAACATAAAAACAATACCAAACTAGGTTTCTTTACAACATTTCCCATTTTTGTCTGAAAACAACAAATCAGATTTTTTCACTAACATGAGACAGAAAAAACAGGGGGAGGGAATAATCAGTTAGTAACAGAACAATACTAGTATATCATGATGAAGTCTTCCTAGAAGTGGATGACCTGTAAAATAAAATGTCTGAACGCAAACTGGTTTAGTAGACATGGAACACTGCAATGGACCATTAAAGGTGAGGGGAGATAAGCAGGCATGAAGAGGAAAAATAAAGATAGATGAGTAACTCAGAATACACAATCTTTTTCTCTTAGTAGTTTCAACCTTTTTTCTTCTCCTTAATTTACTAGAATTGGACAGAAGTCTCTCTAGAGAGATAAGATCATTATTTAGCAAAAGTACCATTAGAAACATCACTTGACTGGCTCTGCGGTAGTCTCAAATACTCTCCCTGTAAAAAATCACATAAAAGTTGCACTGTATTTGTTTCATTATGCCACATGCCAAGCAGATGAAGGAAATTAATACTGAGACACAAACACTCAGCCACTACTTTTTCCCAGGCTTGTTCCCTCTCGGAGGAGTGAGCTCAGCACATGATTCCTTTCAGCATTCTTTCACAGCCACAAGCCACACCCAATGGCCATGGTTCTCCTGCACTTTGAAAAGCTCTATTTGGTGAGACACTTTCACTCTTAAGGAGGGACACAATTTTCTGGATTTGTATATTATTAAAATCTCAGCCAAAACCCCAGCAGAATCCCAGACGGGTGTGAGGTTTCACCTCAGCACTCCCAAGTGCCATGTACAAAGACAAAAACTCAGCACTTAGCCCCAGCACATACTGAGGGGATTCTGTAATGCCATGAGAGCAGAGCACTCACCACTGGATGATCTCAGTGATTTGGGCCTCCCAGTGAGCCACGGACTCCTTCTTATCAGCCAGGTCTCTCATCTCCTCCTCCAGCTGCCGATTGTTCATGCTCAGTCTCTCAAACATGGCGGTGAGCTGAAGGAGAATTTAAACAACTCGTTAAAAGTATAAACTGCTGTAATTCCATCTCTGTGCAGACTCAAACCCATGTGTTCCCCTCTCCCACACCTTGCATCTGCTTTAGAAATTGCTACTGGCCATCACAATAAACACCATGTAATGATAAAAGCCAGAATCTTTTCTTATGTATGACCTTAGCTGTACTGAAAAGCCACTTTTAAGGACTTAACTACATTTTAACTTTACCGAATTAATGAGTTTTCTGAGAATTAGTCTCCAAATACCTCTACAACTCTTAAAAGGATTCTGCTTTGCACCACAGAGGTGTGGAATGTTCTGTACAGGAAAATCTATACTAGAAGAGCAAAGCAAAGGCATAAAAATTATTACAGCTCAGATAAGACTGCTGAACCTCTCTCTTGTTTAGTAACCATGGAGAGAGAGAGACTGAACAGATACAGGCATGAGATTCTTCAGGTGTCTCACATTCCCTTATTTTTCATTTTACTTACTTGTAGACAGGGAAATTGAAATTAAATGCACATCTCTAAGTACAATATGTTATACCTAGCAATTAACCTCTCTCATTCAAATAGCTGCCATTCATACAGGCATATTCTGCAAGACAAAAGCCACAGCTAACCCGAGCTGCTATTGGGAACTAAACCTTCATTATGTTAAATAATTATTCAGAAAGTCAAATTGGAATCAGAGACCAGACAGACTTTAGAGGAAGGCCTGCTTGGGAGAATGAATCTCAGGTGAAAGACTTCTTTCAGTAGTGAAATATATTAACAATTCAAAATGATAAAAGAATGGCCCATTAAAAATCTATTTTGCTTTTAACTCCAAATATGAATAACTCCCCACCCTATTTATCATTTAAATGGGCTTATAATTTAAATATGCCTACTTATTGTATCTCATTTGACAAGAAAAATACAAAGCTAATGTGGGGAGAGAGAAAGCAGAAAAACTATCAAAGTGACTAGGATCTTTCTTAGTTTTCTTGAACTAAGCCTACATACAGGCATATATATTGTGTGTCTTATACTGGTATGAAAATATAGTTTAATTTGAGCACAGACATGCAAACATGCTTACTTTGAAGAACACAACTTTCATCATATTTTTAGAAAATTTAATGCATTACAAAAAGAATAGACAAGTTTAGCAAGACTTGGATAATGCACGATGAACTTGAATAACCTGTCAAAATGAACAATAAAGAGACAATCCAAATGCACGAATTATAATTATTACTTGCTCAGCACACTTCAGTTAATTTGCCTTATAATTTGTATTTTTTTAAAAGCTCAAAGTAACACTTAATCTCAAAGGACAGGAGGGGCCCTGGTATTTCAAACGATTGACATGCAAATCTACTCTAAGTAATCACATCATTAACTATGTGTTTTTATATTTGGGTCACACAATGAAATAATCCTTTTTTGTTGGCTTACAGTGTTGTCTAGAATTAATCTTATCAAAATGTAAGACCATCTAATTCCATTCCCACACACAAATACTCGTATATGCACATATATATGTACATGCCTTCTCAAGTTCAGATGCATGCAGACACTCTATTCATATCTAATATCAATCACCAATTTTTTGTGATTTCTGCTTTGGTTAAAAGGTAGTAATAACCAACACAGCTCCATATTGTCCAATTTGTACATAGCATACAATAGTTTTTTAGGGCTCAACTAATCAGCACTTACCTTATCAAGTTCATTTGTAAGTTTTTTGTTTTCCTCCGTCAGCAGAATCTTTTCTCGTTCATACTTTTGTTTGAACTCTGTTTCAAATTCCTCTCTTTCACTTTGGCTAAGAAATAAAGTGAAGTAGAATTACAAAGTTTTCTATTCTAACTCACCCCATTATTCACTCAAACACAAAGAGATCAACGCACACACATTGAAGGCAAGTACCACATTGATAATAGCACAGCCTGTTAAAACTAAGCAGTTTAATATACCACCATCTTAGGACTACAAGACAGCCTGCTGAATTTTAGAATTAGACAGGACAGAATCCTTCAGTGCAGAACTAACAGAGCTCCACCAAGCCAATGTTTATCAATCCACTCATACAAATTCTATTCTTCGATGTATCCTTTGAACACTGCGCAGCTACAATCCTGCAGACCAAAGTGTGTGTCAACATTGTAAAATGCTCAGGGTACATTCTCAGCTCATATGAACATTATTTTAATACACACATTTCTATAATTCCAAGTTTCACTCAGAATGACAGGCAAAAGTGACCACACATGAAACCAGAGAATACAGAAGCTAAATTAGAGCACTTGGGGCTGGGTCTCTGATGAGAAAAGCTTGTATGGGCTAGTCTTTGGGCAATTTAGAACAGCCAGAAGACACATCTGAACTGTTAATTCAGGTATCATATATTCACTACAAGCAAGAAGTGGATGGGTAACTTTCACATTCCTAGTACCACCAGATTCTACAGCAAGTTTGGACCATTCTTTCTGAGACAGTTTCACAGTAGCTGTTCCCCCACACCTTCCCTTCTCACATGGATGTTATTCAGCAGAGGTGAACCTCTGGTTGATTCTGCTTAATATCAACTTTGATCTTGCACAAAGAATGTGAGAACCTGAAAACAAATGAAGCTGTTTGCCAAAAAACCCCATGGAATTTCCTTCAAGCAGTGCACAGCAATGTTTTAGATGTGTAACTCCCACCTTGTATCTACTGATTCCAGATTCACTAGCCTTGCATCATGTATTCACCTTTTTACTGATTATTCGGGTCACTGGCACAAAGTTCATCAGTAGGCTGATGGAACTATACTATAAATGCCACAGATACAGAAAATATCCACTCAGCAAATACCACCGTTCAGTCTGAAAAGACTTGAAAAAGTGCCCACTATTAAAGGTTAACTCTGTAAAAATAAAATCCAGGGGGAACCTTGTCTTGAGAACTGTAATTTTTTTTCTAGATACTGATCAGAATTTTACACAATGCAAAGATAAATTACATCCTCCTTCTTTTTCTGAGATGCAGAACTACTAAAGCTTTGCCAAGTTGAGAGAACACCCTTCAAAGATGAGAAATGTCAGTGGTTACAGTGAACCCATTTAAGAGCAATGCTGGTTTGAATTTTCTACTCTTAATTTGAAATTCATTTAGTGCTTCAACCACTCTTTGAAATCTAGTACAACATGTTAGACTCATGGTGAAATTCTATGTTGCTAGGCATCCTTTGAAACGTAACACTTCATCCTAGTAAACTTATATACTATCTCACTGTTTAAATGCCAAGTTTGAAATTCACCACCACTCCATTTCTATATCAACAGATTCCATGCATACGATGAGCAGTGTAGGGAAAAGGCAGGAAGAGATTAAAGCACTGGCTGTCATAGGAATGAATAACAGGTCCTGCTTCTGTTTTCAAGGAATACATTCAAAGCTAATTTTGCAGACAGAAGACCAAACTAATTTTTAATGAATTTCTTTTACGCAGCTTTCATGGTTTTGTTTAGGATTTTCGTATTCTGTATTTGTCTTAAATTTATTCACTAATGGTTGTAGGGCTCAAAGCAGCCATAAATGGCAGTGGGTAAGGTAGCTATGAATTAGTGAAAGAGCCCAACATAGTTGTAGTTTTCTGTATTTTACATTCTTAATTCAGCTGGTGATTGTCATTACCCCAGTAAGTCAGACTGCTACAGTATAATACAGAAATGAAGATAAATTTGAAACACAGGAGAATGTGTGTATAATCCATCACACCGAAACAGTGACTCAGCAAACTACAGAACTGTGATAAACTCCACAGGTGTACCTTGGACACCCAGCAAGATCAAAATAATGCTTTTGCTTTGAAGCCTGGCATCCTCCTCTCCTATCAAACTCCTTCTCTCATCTAACATTTAGCTACATGTCTGCTCTTCAAGTTAAGAAATCACACACAACCTAGTTTTCTTTTTATCAGTAAAACTGCAGCAAACCACATGCAAGCAATGTGAAATACTACTTTATGGTATCACTGTGTCACTCCAGCTCTTTATTGCATCTGTACGAAGTGGCCAAATATTTTATCTTACTGCTTTGAAACCAAGAAAAATAGACCTGAAAGAAACACCAGCCCTCAGGCTTCTTTATATCACACAATTTAAAACCAGTAAATGCTGTTCTAGAAAGCTCTCTGCTTTATAAAAATCCATCATGAAATGACAGGCCTAAAAGAAGTTTCTACAAATGTGATTTATTTTACCCAGTTTCTTGCATCTTCTTCTGAAATATTTCCTAATGACAATTCTAAGAAATGGAATCTTGTGCTACACAGATCACTGGCCTGATACTGTGTTCCTATGCTTCCAACTTTAATAGCATGCAGTTTATTACACTTCAGCAAAGGGCAAACATTTTGTACAGGAAGGTAATTTCTCTGCCATGAAGACTTATGCTTTCAAAATAGCAAAAGTTAGAAAGCTTAAAATTGAAGGAAACAAAGAAAAATATAGATTTAAAAAATCCAAAACAGAAACCACCAACATGCAAGTTACACAGAAATTTACATACAAATTTTGTCAAAACTCTTACTGATCCTTGCTTAGAATAACCTATGTAATTCACTCATCTTACAAAGTAATACATCCTCTTACCAAGATCTTTTTTAATATGCACTGAAGATTATTTTTAGACTAATAAAATATTTTTGCCAAACTGTGTAAGCACACTTCAATTCCACATCCACCCCAAGTCTATTGTTGAAATAATTCCACTTATTTCAGCACAAAAGCCTCCAGGTGTTTCCTTTTCAGTGCTTACATTGAACACCTCTCTACTGGAAGACTCACAAAAAGCTTTTCATGCCTGACTACAAAAGCTAAAAACAATATGCATAAGCAGAATCAGAAAATCTACGTTCTTTTAAGGAAAACTACCAAATATTGAGTAGAAACAGCAATTCACTGCATTCCCGATGTTTAAGCTTCCCTTCAAAATTGCAGAAGTCAAACTATAGCACGACTTGAACGGTGGACTTCTGCTTTTCTGTAGAGTCCTAAAGCTTGCATGAGATTTTGCAGATTTGTTTAACAAAAGACAGATAAGATCAGGCCTTCAGCAATCGCTCATCATGTGCTTGGACACCTGACTTAATATGATGCTGCAGTCCTTCCCATGACGAGCCAAGTGCTGCATATCAGTTATGTGATATGTGTCTGTTCATGCTTTAAAATGTTTTCTTACACAAACACTTGAAATACTACAAGAAACACATGGTTATGACAGCACCCATTTTAGATTTGTACCCAGGTCTTTTTTTATTTATAGAGAGAGACCAGACTGAAAAAGGTTTAATAACTAGCTAGCATGAAGCATATCAACATTTGTTATTTTACCAGATGGACATCTAGTTAGAATGTCTGCAGCTGTACAACATTAGAATTGGGAAAGGAGGAGTTTTTGGTCTGGTCGCTGCTCAGTGCTATGATCCTTACAAACAGTTTAGCCTGCAGAAAGAAGTATTAATGATTCTTTATTGAATATTGCTCCTCCTGAGACACTGCTGGACTTCAAAGAGTGTCATACTATCACCTTTATATTTTACAAGAGAATGGCCTTTTGTGCATTTGTGACTCATTGGTCAGCAAGACCATTAAGTTGTGCCACAATGAAAACACGCTGTTGAGGCAAGTTTTACCTCTCCACCTAGAACAAAGCAGCTAACTCCTGCGCTGTTAGCAGGTCCAGCCTATGAATAGCTGCATGCTAGGAAGAAACAGCTCATGTATTGCATTCTAGGCTGTATGATCTATGATCCCTGCTGAATACAATTTAGCAGCGAAACAGTGTTTCAACCTCTATTTGCATAAGCTTCTTGGAAAAAAATTGTATTTAATTTACTACTTATATTTAAAGGACTACCTACAGTTTGGCTAAGCTCTCAGCAGGGATTTCTCCATGCCTTCTCTCATTTGCCATCTTGCTACAGGAGCAAAAAGACTCATCTATGTTAACGTCTATAAAGCATTCTGAATTTTTTATGAAAGAACATGAACACGTTCAATTATTAACTTATTCCCACTACTACACCATCCAACAGAAAAACTTGTTTTTTATTGATGAATGCCTCAAGGAACAATCTCAAGGCCAGTTATAAGCTCCACCATGTGGGAGAGAAAAAAGCAGGTCTGACAAATTACCATGTCAGAAGAGACAAAGCAGCTTACGCCCACAGTAGTCTGCTGACTGATGTTAACACTGGATGGAACTCAGCATGGATTAGCCCTAGCTCACATTAAGTGACTGTTCCTGTGCTGGCAGAAATGTAAACAATATTGATCTCTAACACATTCGTTTTGCATCGAAAGATGAAAAATACCAAATAAAAGAAAAACGTCAGAAACTATTTTAAAGTGCAACATAAGCTTCAGGGGTCAACTGAGCTGCAAGTCTGTAACTCAAGTTACATACCTGGGAATGGTCAGACAGTAAAACAGTTTTGGTGTAAAAATAGCTGTTTCAGTACAAGGATGTGGAGTTTTTTGTTCTGTTTTTAAAGATGACTGTTTTCAACCCTGGCATCAGCTCAGGCAAAATCCAACAGTCTGCACTATGCTTAAGGAAGTGACAGTGTTTGGAACAATACTAGGAGACTTCAAAAGCTTAAAAAAAGGTAAATTTCATACAATACTCACTTTTCTCTTCTGGTTTTCTCTAACTTGTCTTTCAAAACCATTATCTCCTTCTTGAGGGCAAGTTGCTGCCTCTCTGCATCCCACAGTTCTTTCTTCAGACTTTTTATTTCATTAGCATGCATCATTTCACGTTTAGATAGTTCCTCTTCATAGAAAACACTCTTCTTTTCCAAGTCTGCCTTTAATTTAGTGATCTCTTGCTGGTGTTCTATACTGCTTACCCCAGGTGAGCGACCAACCTGTTTTTGCTAAAATAAACAGCCCCAAATTAACACTCAAAAATGTTGAAAATGGTGCTTAATCACAATTCAATATCCCTAAGTCTTTGTTTAGAAAATATCCCATTAGAGCCTTGAGTTAAACACATCTATCTCAATTTTTTTTCAAAATTTGTTAGAGCATAAATCTGAAGGACACTCTATTATTTTGTTATTTAAATGCAGTAATAGTTTTCAAGCCACTGAAAATTTGAGTATCACTTTAAACATCTCTGATCACATTGACTCCCCGTAAATGCAGTCAGAAAGTGATCACAGAATTAAAGACTTTAATGCTTCCATTCACACAGTTGACAGCAACGAGTTCCAGTGAGTTTCAGAAATACATAATAAGGACTAGGATATACAGTTAATACATTCTGAAGGACAAGCAATTTCTGGAAAAGTTATATTAAGACAAGCAGAGGCTTAACTGAAGGCTAAATTCTAGCTACAGAAACACTGTATGGATGGTATCAGTCAGGAGGGAAACCTGACCTATTTAACTTAAACTGACCATTTATATCACAGTGGATTAACAAGAAAAACAAGCTTTAAACAATAAGAGTAATTACTTCACTTTTCGCAGTTTCATAGCTCTCTTAGTGAGGTCTTCTGGCATTTCAATAGTCTTTACACACTGCTTCAGGATACATACACATTTGCACCAAATGCTGCACTCACTAAACTCAATGTCCTGCCGTAACATAGAGGAGGAGCAAGATCAGGTTCAAAATGAGATGGTGGCACGACAAGCACTGAAATCCAAGTACGGAAATAACTCTCTAATGTCAACATATGGACAGCGTGGTTTGCAATTTCTCCTGTTTTTTAAAATATGTAATTAAAGGTATTCTAAGGAAAGGAAATTTATAAAAACACTGTGTTTTGAAAAAGTGCAGGTAACTGGAAAATCTACTTCCTTACAGTGACTGTGTCACACCTTCCAGAGGATTGAAGATATTTTGTTAATTATACCTCCATTCTCACCATGAGATATTAAATACCCTCTCAGTCACCCTTAATTGGGTCTGGCTTTGGGTAATTTTCTTTTGCTGACTGTTAGGCTTTTAGGGGTTCCCCTTTTGGTTTTCTTTTTCTCTAGAAGGAATTTTTCCCCATACTTTTGTTGCTACGGGACAAATTGCTGGGTGCTTAAAAGAGACAAAAAGACCTGGCCACAGGGGGAGGAGTCCAGCTGGCTACCCTCTCTTTCCTGGGGTTTTCTCATTGAGGCAGAGGTGCCATGAGATTTGAACTGGCAAAAAGCGGCTGGGTACAGTCCCTGGCTCTCTTGTTCTCCCGGCACCTGGAGGAGAGAGAAGCTGCTCTCGTGGTGGAGGGAATTCATCGCCGTTGCAGACTCCTGCCTTCCGTTTGCCGGGACCCGGGGCTCCCAAGTCTGATTTTCCTTGCCCCACCGGGAGCGGGCAGAGGCTGCCCTGCCCCCGCCGTTCCCCTGCCGCCTCCATGAGCTCTTGCTACACTGTAGCGCCGCACCTCCTGCCTGCAGAGCCGCCCCGGGCTCCCGCTGCAGCGCCGGAGTTTGACACATCTCATCTACATCCCGAGATTTGGATTCAGCCTGCTGTTTCCCGGGGGTCCTGCCGGGACACCGGGACCGGCTGCCCCACGGGTTTGTGAAGCGACCTCCTCCTCCTCCTCCTTCGCCATCACCGCGTGGTGCCGAGCTCGCTCGGAGCGCCCCCTGCCGGCGCGGGGGAACATCGCACCCGCCCTGCTCACCGGGAGCCGCCAGCGCCCCCTGCCGGCCGTGAGCGTCACTGCAGCGCAGGGAAAGGGCCTGAGAGCCGAGCCGGGGTCACTGGGGCCTGCTCTGTTTGAGATCACTGCCACAGGTACTGCTGGCTGTTTGCCTTGTTTTTTATATATATAAAGAACTGTTATTCCTATTCCTCATATCTTTGCCTGAAAGCCCCTTAATTTGAAAAATTATAATCATTTGGAGGGAAGGGGGTTACATTTTCTATTCCAAGGGAGGCTCCTGCCTTCCTTAACATAGACGTGTTGTTCAAACCAAGACACTGATGCATGAACAGGCTTTAAGAGCTAAATGTCATTTTATAACATTCTGATGAGCTGAATTTCTACCATGACAAATTCTGTAAGAAAGCTGGGCCTTGCTGTTAGTGTCAGCAAAAAACTTCAAAATCCCCAAAATGTACGAGCCACAGATGTGCTGCTACTGCATGGTTTTCTCTAACTCATCAAAACAACCATCTGTTTTGATGCAAAAGTAAAATCCTGCCCTTAGGATGCAGAACAGTAAACTGGAGAAGGAAGATGCCATCCTAAGAGGAGGTGCTTTGGAGAAAGAAAGATTTTTTTATAAAAAAGCAAGCATAGGAATTTTCTTTCATGCAGAGGCAGTTAACTATGGAACTTGTTTGTTACTGCCCAACATCCTGAACTGCTTACACACACAGTGTATTAGAAAACAGAAAAAGTTCAGGGTTTGCAACATCATCTACCAGGTACATAAAATGTTTTAGGTGGAATTGCACTTTTTTACCACCATGTAAAGATACTATTGGAACTGTAAGAGAGATGGTGCAGTAGAAGAGAAAGCCAAACGGTATTGAACAATGTCTTAGAGAATTAGAGAGATATGTAAACAGAGAATACATTTTGAATTGATGTAAGCACATATTCCAAATAGATGTTTTCATACATGCCTATTTCAAATGGAAATATGGTACAGCTGAGACATAATGCATCTCCTGGCACATTGACAGCTGCTGTTTAATGCACCCCTCTCGGCTAACAGGGCACACTGCTGACTAATATTGAGTCTGATTTTACTGAAAATCTGAATGCATGACATCCACGGGATCCCCTCTGTCCACACACTTCCCTAGCAAGTTTGCAGAACCCCAGCAGGTCAGTGTTGCAGGACTTGGCCTGACAGAAGGCACACTGCCTTCTTCCCAATAGGCTCTGCTTCATCCATGAACTCTCCGACCTTATCCTTTACCACAGCCTCTACTCCTTTCCTGAGGAAGCTGCACCCAGTCCTCTGCACCTCCCCAGATGATCTGAACCAGAGTTACAGAGGCACAGTGGGCTGTAATAAGACAATTCACATCTTGGCCAGCAGCTCTCTTCTCATTTAAGTTTCTTCAGAACTCCTTCAGGTGACTTCACATCTGACTCACCTGCCTGCTCTCCCGCTTCCTACCATCATCCCAGACACACCCAGCTCACCTGCCCATCCTGCTGCAAAGAACACACCGTGCACCTGGGTTAGTTTAACACAGCCTGGTTTTTGGTGAGTGGGAGAAACCTGCTGGAAGTTTCTACTATGTCGGCACAGAGCCAATCGCTGAAGGCTCTAATGATGAGCAGGTTACAAGCCCAATTAGAGAAGTTGGTAACACCTCTGTGATATTTTAAGAAAGGAAGGATTGTGAGAAGCTCTCCTCCTTCCTCCCCTCCGAGGGGTGGGGAAGGGGCTGCTGGGCCCCCTCCCAGCACGGTGGCCAGGACTGTACCACCAGAGCAGCCATCCTGGCACCTCGAGCAGCTTCATGGCTGAGACCATGTGGCCGAGACCAGCGCCGGGAGCGCCCAAGCAGCTGGGGCAGCGTGGCCGAAAGTGCGCGGCCGGAGCCCTCCCGAGGCTGGCAGCGGTGCGACCACGGCTGTCCGTGTGAGGCCGGCAGGGACCATGTGGCCAGTGACGAAAACATGGCCAACAATTCCCTGACACTCAACCTTTTCAGTGCAGCGAAGCTCTAAAAGAACTTTTCAATTAGTAGAACTTGAGAACAATAATACCTACAGACAGCAATTTTCTTCTGAGTCAGAGAAAAGGAAAAAAAAGTGAGGACGTGAGGAGAACCAACATAGCGGCACCGAGGTCAGCGAAGAGAAGGAGAGGGAGGAGTTGCTCCAAGCATCGGGGTTGAGATCTCTCTTCAAGCCGTGGTGAGGACTATAATACAACAAATTATTTCCCTGTATTCCAAATTATTTCAAATTCATGAGGTGCATGGGGGATGCGGAGATCCACGCGCAGCCCATGAAGAAAAATGCTCATGGTGGAGCATGTCGATGCTGAAAAGCTGTAATGTAGTGTGGAACTTGAACAGAGAGAGAAGACCTTTGCTTCCAGAGATAGAGAGCTTTTGCTTCCAAACTAGAACAGCTCATCTTTAAACAACTAAACCCCATGGGCTAAAATGACCCACGCTAGGCAGTTGCAGGAAGACTGCTTGGCTCGTGGGAGGGACTCACGTTACAGCAGGTCAGGCAGGCTGCTGTTCCTGAAAATTAGAACCACACTGGAGAAATTCATAGAGAACACTCTCCTGTTGGAAGGACCCCATGGTACAACAGAAGAAAGAACTTTCCCGAATGAACTGAAGAATGATTCTTAGAAAGTGAAAGACTGACCAAAACCCCACGTTTTATCTCCTTGTGCTGTCAGTGGGAAAAAGGGAGGGGCTGGGAAGAAAATAAGTGTTCTAAAGATTTATTTTAGTTCTTTACCCTTTTTACTTTTAATTCTGTTAACAATAAATTTTCTTTACACTGTTAAAGTTTTGAGCCTGTTTTACCCTTAAAATATTTTTCCCCTAATCCTTATCTTGTTTTAATTTCCCCTCCTCTGCTTAGCTGTAGCAGAGGAAAATGAATGAATAGATTTTTGTGGGTGCCTAGTGCTTAGCCAGAGCCAAACCCCGATAGTGGCAATCTCCCTTGCTTCAGCAGTGAAGTCTGACACACAAAAGCCTTGTGGAGCATTTCTGCCACAGCCCTATTAGTTCAGAGATTGCCTTTTCCATCCCCAAGCAGGCTCATGGGTTTCCTGAGGTTTTCTGCTTTGGATTTAAAGAACTTCCCACAATCACTCTGAGCATCTGCTGCAAAGTGCTTCCTAAATTCGCTTTATTGAGGCCTCAATATACTGTTTACACTTAACCTGCCATCATTTATGGTCTCTTCTATTCCCCTCATTTGGAGAAACCTTCTTTTCTTCTTTGAAGACATACTTCTGTGTAGGAGAGCTCCCTGAAGTTAACTAAGGAGCCATGCAGAGCTTTTACTGAATGGACAGTGCAGTATCACAACAACCACACATGATCTAAAGTGTACTTACTGAATTGTAAAATATTACCAAGAAAGCTAAGGGGTAACCTTTTCCTCTTCTGATAAACTTGCCCTGTTGTTATAAATCAGCATATCATTTATTCTCAACAGATCTCCCATAAATTCTTCATGTCTCTTAAACTGTCATACAAACTCTTTGCTGATGAGGAAGATTTCATAGAAGCAGAAGAAACACATGTTAATTTTCAGATAACAATCTGAATTCACAGCAGTAGGAACTTTATTAATCCAAACTTCATACTGAATGGATTTCCTTATTTTCTTTTAGCAAAAGAAGGCCAAATAAAAGAATGTTTGCAAAAAACCACCAAATCCTCTGCCATAACTTAATGTTGATAAATGTCCCAGAGAATTCTAATGAAAAAAACTTGTTTGTTGATTTAAATTAAGACCAGATTAAGACTAATCTCACATTTTGCCCAAAAAGTTTAGAATTACCCTACTGCATGAAACATTTGGAACAGGATTTTGTTGTAAATGAACAGCAATCCCCATATGTAAATTAAAAACTTTCTCATTCAATTTTTGAGTAAGCTTAACTTCTTTAGAGCACTGCATACAATGCTAAATCACAGAATAAAATAACATTTAACATTCTTGGCTGCCTTAAATTTCTTATAAAATCCCATGCACATGTGAGTAATCTCATCCATATAAACAAAATCTTCATGCTTGATGCTGCTCTTGGGCAAAAATGCCTCATCTTCTGGCTGAGAGGCAGAATGTGCTAAAACTGTTCCTATACAGGAACAGTTGATGGTTACATCAGTTGACATCTACTGTGCAGGAAACATGAGACACAACACAACAGACAGAACACCTATACAGAAACCTGCCTAAATGCAGGTTTACCTTCAAATATTCAACCGTGCTATGCTTAAAAAAATAAAAAAAGCTTTTAACAGATGAAGTTAAACAAAGTATTAATGGAAGCAGTGTGGTAAGACATGGTTGAGTATTAACACAGCACATCAGGCAAAGGTTCATTTTTCTGGGCAATAATGCAATGCATGCCTGCGTTAACACTCAGCACCGACTGAAGTGACAGACTGACAAAACCCTTTTGTCCTACAGCTGAAAGCAATCAAACAGATCCCAGTCCTAGTTGACTGGTAAGTTTGCAGGTGTTAATATCAAAACAGACTAACCTTTAGCCCTTCTACTTCGCTTTCCAACTGTTTAGAGTACTGTTCACTCCTCTCTCGCAATTTCCTGTCTTTGGATGCCTCAGCAGCTGCAGCTTCAGCTTGGACTTCCAGCTACAAAAGTACATACGTTTTTAATAGATAGGATTCTATTTTTTTTTCCCCAAAATCTATTGATGATTTTCAATATAAGAGAGAAATCTTCAGCTACAAACTGAATACTTCAAATTCTTAGAAAACAAAACTGGTACTGTTTGAAACAACAAACAAAAGGTTAAAGATTTACAAGTAAAAAAAAATACTCAGAAAACCTTACATATAACTTATTTCATAGAGTCTAAACAGTCTTCTCACCACTTACTTCTTTTTTAAGTCTCTCTGTTCTGCGTAACTCTTGCCTTAAACTTTCTACTTTTTGCATCACCACTTCCATTTCTTCCTCCTTATCTCGGAGCTGGCGGGCAAGCTTTTGTTTTTGAGAGTGCAACTCTGTCAGCCGCTCGTTCATCTCTGAGAACTCCTGCATTGCCAATTTCCGCTGGCTGTGTGCATCTTTCAGCTCTTTGGCTTGGGATTTTAATCTGTCACTAGACTCTGCCAGTTCCTACAGTTTAAAAAAAGAATTAAGTAATAAACCTAGAAAGCTACAAGGCCAATTCTGTGTTTGGATGTGCATCTAACACCTTCTCCAGAGTGAACAGAAACGATATATTTTTTTTTATTTAATGAATGCATCTACAGTACAAATTGCATGCCTCTATAAATAAGGAAAGAGGCATGTTTTACACTACTAGACTTAGTTACACTGCATAAATGTAAACCAAGTAGGAATGTAATCCATTATTACAGATAAACACAATGGTTTTCAAGCACTTGCATTACAATATAAAAATACCTTGCTTTCTTAATGCAAAAATGTTATTAGCATTGTTTTTTTAAAAAGTACTTAAATAAATTACAAGAATCTCAAGTGCTAAATGATTTAAAAAAAAGGTTTTGCATTGAATGGAAAACTCTGCTCTATGAAAATTTTTACTCAAGAAGCTTCTGAAAACTGGCCTGCAATAGCAAATACAGTTTCCATATACTGTACCTTCATATCATGTATTAGAGAAAGTTTCAGGCAACAAAACACTGCAGTGAATAAAAGCAGTATATGATAACTATTCTTTTCAAAGAACCAGCATGAAATAACACTGCTAGTGCTGTGATAACTCCACAGCACATTACCTTCACAAAGCTTGTTGTGCCCTAGATTTGTGCCACCACACTACCAGTGAGGGACCACAACAGTTTAAATAGCTCATTGATGTTCAGTCAAACCAGAGCAGAAAATAGAAGCAAGGAAAAGCATATTTCAGGATAAAAAGATCAACAGGAAGAATTAATATTTGGCACTTCTGACATCCATGTAAATAAAAAAATGTTTCTAAGGTTCTTAAAAAGAAGTCTTAATCACTAGGAATTGGTTTAGAGAGATGGTTTTCCTGGGACAAATGGGCAGATTTCAAAATTTTAAGAGCCTTAAGGGTCAGAAGAAACAGTGTTAAACACAGCTGGCACATCAACTTTAGTGTGGACTCTAAAATACTGGGCCAATATAATCATGATGAAAAACAGGTTTATGTATTTCACACCTGATTACAGGTTGATCTAATAATAAATACAAAAAAGAGCCATGAAAGACAGTATGTTATAAATCAGACAATGAGGGATCAGGGAGATAGAGAAGAAGAAATAAATCCCATCATTCTTTAACTGTAGTTATTTCAAATTGCTTTTCAGTCTTCACATTTGGGCAATTTTTCACATCTCCCTTCTGGAAACACTTCTGTGACACAGCCATAATACCATGTTCTTCACATTTTTTCACTGTTGAAGTCTCACCCATACTTCAGATTAAATTGTCTGGAATAGTTCTTCTCTACTCTGTCTTCTAACCCCTATCATTATCACCTGAATGTGAAGCTATAAAACCTTTTCTGCAGCCACTGTGCAATTTGGATCATGGAGTTGTTCACTATCTGGAAGCAATCACTTAGGACCACCCAGCAGTCATACAGACAACTGTTAAATAATGTCCTTTTCTTCAAAAAAAAAAAGGCAGAAAGCTAAGTAGGTCATGCTACACACTTGTTATCTGCTCATTAGTTTTACACTTGAAAGTTATTACAAGCAAAATGAATAAAAATAAAGCAGACTTGAGGGTTTAGAAGAGTTGCTGACAATATGCTTTTACCTTATTAAGATCTTCTCTCTCTTGCTTCAGCGTTTTGACTTGCTTCTCAAAAGCCTTTATTTGTCTTGAAGCATCATCCAGTTCCCGCCTTGCAGTGCTGGCCTCCTCGAGTTGCTGTTCTAGCTGACCAGATTCTAGAAAAAGCAGCAGAATTTGAAATATTCTAAGGAAAAAAATCATAATTCTAAATAGCATAGCCTAGCTGCTTGAAGGCCCTTCAATATTTTTCTGGTTTCCATTTAATCACAAAATAAGGCAATTCTTATCTGGTTTAGAATGGGGAGCAGGTTGTTTCAGCTGCCATTATCTGCTTTTAAGGGAACAGAATGAAAGGTCACAGCTTGCTGAAATACAACACAGAAAATGATAACAAATTGTCTTCTCTCATTATAATAACCGTGCTCTATACATAATTCTGTAATGTGTGCTTTAACACAACTTATAGATTTGACTTTTATGTGCTGTGATGTAATATATAATACATTTTTTATTACACTGTAATTATAAACACTCTCCCTCCTCCCCCAGTTTCCCCCAGAAAGAAACAGTAAAAATAATGGGTCACTGAAGAGCTAGCAAATGCTCTCCTGTTGATACTCTTAAAATTAACTTCAGCTGATTTTACTTATTTCTGGTGTGAAAACCACTTCTTTTTATGTGATCTGCTTTATTACTACTATAAATAAAGGAGAACTATTGCAGCCAGTTTCTTACCAACAGTCAGTTACACATTATATTTCTATGGCCCAGTTAAATAATGTTTTATAAATACCCTCAAATTCTACATGAAAAACTGCAATCCATAAAGTATGGTAACTGAAAATTTCTAGCTAGGGAGTGGAGGTTTTTTTGCCTTGAAGTCTTTACTTAAAAACAAGACTTTAAAGCAAGATATATATGAAGGTAAGTTAATTCCAAGTTCTATGCAATCACCAGACATGTCTTTTATTTCAGTTGTGGCAAGTCTTCAGACCATTCGTATTTACCCAAAGAACAGGAACCCATCTATCCTCTTAATGAGAGTCTTTAACTACATTTTCATAAATGTAACCCTAAGAGACTGGCTCGTGGAAAAATCAAATATAAAAACACGTACATTTTTAAGAGGGTTAATTTCTGAAATACAAGAATTTTATAAGCAAATTAATACCATTAGCTTATACACAGAAAAATATTCGCTATTGTTTTAATTCAGTGACTCTTGTTTAAAATTTTTAAAGAATGCACTTAAATAAGAGATGTAGCTCAAAGCCAGAAATTATTAACTGCCTCCCTTATGTAGTCTACTCTGAAGTCACCAGTGAAAAGAAAGTTTATATATGGCTCTGCTGAGCCAAGATAAATCTCTCTTCTGTGCATGAACTACTTTGTTCCACGGCTCTGTTTTCTTCTTGCATTGCTGCCCTTTACATATTTGGCAATATTAAAGATTCCTCAAAGTTTTCTCCTATGTAACTTAGCGAACAAAAATTATAACTTTGACCTCAAAAATTGAAAGCATATGCTAGCTTGTCATTTCCTGGAAAACCAGATAGACAAGAAAAATGTATTTTTCTAAGCCCCCCCGGTGACACTCCTGAATTTGACACAATTTTGAGTTCATTCTTTATTACCTTTTTAAGCAGGTGTTTACTCTTATGGCTTCAGAAGAGGCAGTAAAACAGGTTAAAGAATGTAGCAAAAAGCTAGTTGTGACATATGTGTTGTAAATGGTAATTTTCCATTTAATCACCCTAGTTGTAACTAACATTTTAGATAATATATGCAAACACTCACTGTAATATGTTATTACATTACATTTAGTTGCCCAAGAGATGAGCCCAAAGCATAAAAAGTTCAGCTCTGCACCTGAACTGAACCTTCTTAGAGTTCATCAGCTCTAGTAGAAAAATTAGATCTTTTAAAGGCTATCCCGAAAACCTGGAACTAGCTCCCATGCATTTGGAAGCATTCAGACATGGCCATCACTTGGTTTCTGTATTCTGCCATAAATACAGTTCTAAAATCTATCTCAAAACCCCCATAAAATCAAGTAAAATAGAACATTCTCTTTTTATTTTATCAAAGTGGCTTGTACTAGTTGCAGCTTAAGGCACAAATGAGTGTTTTCTAACAAATGGCTGAATCAGACAAAGCATTCAAGTATAAACTGGCAAAGTTGTGTGGTCTGGGGATGGATTAGATAATTCTACATTTTCCTCATTTGATCCCATTACTCACTTCCAAACCAAACTCTAAAAGTATACATTATGTCTAGGAATAAATACACAAATGTGTATGTGGTGTGAAGCAGAAAATTACTTTAGGAAAAACCTTCTCATTATTAACCACCTTTACCAGACTTTGACTTCTTTTCAATTTGAAAAGGGATAGCAGTATAGTCTTGGGGAATGTTTTCACACCTCTTCTATTTTTTTTTCATTACCAAAGGAAGTGAGTGATACTTTCAGCAATGAACTAAAATCTAAGTTACAGTGCATAGTAAAGAATAAAATATAATTTAAAGCTGATGCTGATGCTTTTCTGTGAATGACTAGTCTCATTCAAAAGCTGTTCTCGTAAATGTTGCTTTTCAGTGGTTCCAAAGACTGTTGCAGAGCAGGGCTTTATGATCATGTTGTTTTTATCCTCATTACAGCAGCAAGAGGAGGGATATTTGGCTGGAAAGAAATTTCACAAAAACCTTTGTCCTGACATAGTGCCAACATGGCATCACTCAAACCAGAGTGATCCTCCCTGAGCTAGCCAAGCCATGTTCCCATCCCAAAATAATGCCTGTGGTACAATACAAAACTGCTGCATCACGCCAGAGCAGCTGTCCAAATGTGTATCTGTAGCAGGCTTTTTTCAGACTACACAATTCTAACAGGCTGTAATCTATGTGCTGCACTCTGCAGTTCACACATAGCTGTTCCTGCCCCACCAGGCAGCTGCAGAGTCTAAACACATCAACTGAAGTGTCTGCAAGTTAAGTTCAAGTTATTCTTTCTCTGGGTGTTGCTGCTGGCATTCCTGACACTTTCAGGAACTGAATGAAGCCTTGTCACAAATACAAACCAGAACAAATGTTTTTTGTAGTTTCCTCCAACCTTTCTGGCTGTTTCTTTTTTCCTTTGCCTCAGGTAAATACGGTCATATAATAGAAATGTATCTACCACTACTTGTGTCTGACTATTCACACAAAACGTGGGCATTTTCCTATTTCTATAAGATTAATTGTATTTTCATCCCTGTTTCTCTGGTTATCTGATACCTAAGAGTCTCTTGTTAATTTTCCTAAAAAAAAAAAAAAAAAAAAAAAANATCTGCTGTGCTTCCTTTCTTCCTTTTTTTGAGATTTTTCTCTGCTGTCAAGATCCTGTTTTAAAGACAGCATTACGGAGCCAGATAGCAGGAGTCCTGTGCCACTGTGAGAGAAAATCCCCTTTAACTTAATTCAGAACATCAAATCAAGAATACTGAATATTAGTAGTTAGCCTTTAAAGAAGGCTAAATTCAATACAAAGTAAAATAAAGTAAGCTATATTCAATATGGTGGTCCAATATAAGCCCTCCCTCTCAAAGTTCTTAAAACATGTAAGGCTGGAAAAAGATGGATCATTCCCTAAATGTCTCCAGTTGCCTCTGTAAAACACGGATACTGGATAAGTAGATCTTTGCTTTTTGTGTAGTTTGAGAGTTCTGACGAAAAGCAGTTTAACATTAATTTTAAAAAATTACTCTTCAGCTGCACAGATTTAAAAACCACTTTTCAAGCTTAAAGTACTGAAGTACTTACAGCCAAAACTTTTGTTTTCGTAAAATCTTCAAGAAGTCTCAGAAGCAAAGGAAATAAATGTTTGGTTTTGTAAGGAGTGATAGCTCATTGACAGCAGAGCTGAAAGGTGGTTTTCCCTCTCATCTCCCTTTCCTCACATGCTCCTATCGCCCACCTTGTGCTGGTTTATCTGATCATAAGTTGATTCAATTCTGTCTATCTAACAGCATTTGACTTATTTAATCAAGTTCATTAAAGTCATGAGAGAGTCCAGGAAATGCACAGATTGAGAAGGGGCCATGCAGCTGTAGGCAGGACCTATCTTGGTGGCAGTTTTCTTTGGTCAGTTCTGATGCTGGAAGTGCAGCCTCATGGCCCATGGTGTCCTCTCTCATGGAAAAACACCCTTCACTACTCCCTGCCACTTGGAAAATTCAAATTAAATTGAATTTGGAGAAAATGTTGAGGTACAAAGAAAGAGTGAAGGGTAAAATGAAAAGTAAAAAGAGACTGGAAAACTCTTATAAAGCCAAGGAAAACTAGCATTACAATAGGAGGAAAAAAAACTTGACAAAATACAGTTTCCTGTTACAGTTTTTACATTCCTATTTATAACATACCTGTTACCTGTTTCTTCAACTTTTCAATTTCTTCTTTCAAACTTTTAATTTCTAAATCTTTGCTTGCTGTTATTGGGCCATCCACTGTTGAATACTGCAGAGCCTGCACTGTCTGGGTGGACTCTAGAAAAAGATGGAAGAGAGAGGGACAAATTACTCCTGACATCTGAGGAGATCAAAGAGGTACTACTGATAAATTAAGACATGCTAAAGACTCTGCACTGGGCATTCTACAATTTGTAATTTCAAACTATTAAGTACCAATTTTTCAGTAATTGTCAGCTGGACAAACTAAGTTCTTAGATCTAAGAATGAAATGTTTATGCCATAGTGATCAAGGTACAGTGAGAATAAAGTTAGCATAAGAAGTTGCATACATGGTGTATTTCAGGCACAAAGCGTAACAGAAACTTAGTTTGTCAACAGAAATAATGGAGATAATAATTTTCTGCTAGAAAGCATTCCAGGAGTATATTTACTGTTTTTTTCCACAGTATAAACAGTGCTTTACAAAGCTGTAAGCTAATCTAAGTTAAAAAAGTGATTGAATTACTTTTTTTAATGACCATACCTTGCAGTTTTCTACTAAGTTCAAGTTTTTCCTGTTCTAGACGTCTTATTCTCCTCTCATAAGCTTCTGTTGCTAAACTATCCTCCAAAGTTCTTTGGATGCTGGCATCAAGATCCATGGAGGGTGGTCCAGCTGTCAGTCTTAGACAGCTGCGGTCTGAAAGCACACTGGGGGAAAAAAATAAATAGTATTAGATTTTACAACAGGCTGGTTTAAAATAGTGCTATAAAAACATCAACCAATAAACATTTTGTTCAAATTGTTAATTACTATGCCATTTATTATAACATCATAGAATACCTTGTTAGTATGTGCTCACTGAAAACTGAACTCATTTTCACCTAGCATGCCTGATCTCTTCAATGCATATTTTGTTACACAGAAGTGGATGAACTCTTGATTAAAAATCACTCTGGACAGTCTGTGCTAGCCAGATAGCAAAAATGAACAGTCTAGACAGTAAGATTACAGTAATAGTTCATTTGAAAATAGTTAATCAAGTATCAAAAATGCTTTAAAGACAACAATCACAACAAAAGGTGTGAAATTATCCCACAACAACTAGGGCATGGACATGTCAGAAATGCTGTGGCTACTCATGGACACATGATACTACATATGCAAATAATCCTTTTGAAGTCTAGGACATTCTAGGACATTCTAGTCACAATCCCAGCAAAAACACAGGCCTGGTTTTTCAATGGTTGTAAACATTCTTTCTTTCTTTATTTCCATAAACAACAAGGAGCATACAGGGACTTCCCTGTTATGGTTTAATTTAGCAATGGAAATGAGTGAAATAAATACAACATTAACACCATACATCAATTAAAGTAATTTTAACAAACTTTCTATTCAGACTTACAGAAGTGCCAAGCCATTTCTTAAAAAAATGGTTTTAATGTCTAATAAACTAAGTTCTGCCTGGGTCTATGCATCTAGTGTTAACCTTTGTCATGTGCAGTTAACTTTATACATTGTCTAATAACTACCTTTCTCAGCAAAACTCCCCTGAGCACAGGAACTGACCTTTGCACTATGTAAATTTTACCTGTAGAGAGCTCATTCTTTTGAACAGACAGCATTTTAGATTATGGTAATTTCCTCAAAAAAACACATTTTTGGGGTATTTTTTCAATACGTTTCAAGTTAGAATACCATGTAACCAGCCTACAGACATTTCTGGAACTCTTAACTTACCAGCTACTTGTATATGTGAAACCCACAAATGGTAAATGATGGCCAGAAAATGCAGTGTGGGATGGTGGAGGCATTGTTTCCTAGAAAAATAATAGGACAGTTGAGTAAGCAGTATCCTACTGGACTTAGAAGAAACAGATTGTCCAGTCTACCCATATGAGAAATGTTAGTGATAGTATCATATTAACTATATTCACTGTCATCCTTATCTACAGCCCAAATATGAAACAGCATCAACCAAATCTATTTATAATAGCATTTAACATATACAAAACCAGAGCATGCTGACATCAAAATGCTTTTCTAATTGAATAGGCTATTGTTGGAGGGAAGCAGAATATTACAAATATTAGATGCCAATTTATTCCTCCTTTTTTCCAAGAAGCTCTTAGCACAAAGAGCAACACCTTTTATTCCCTGCTATACTCCTCTCTGCTATTCAGCCAACAGGGCTTCCTGCCTGTAGAATTACCAGCCCACTTCTGAGTGGGCCATCTCTATTTGGAGAGAACAATCACAGGCATTTTCTAGGAAGGAGTAATACAACAGAGCGTTCTAATCCCATTAGTGCTTTGGCCATTTCTTCATTTCTTCCTCCTCTTTCTTGCTAGACAAAGAACTACAAACCAAGACAAATCTCTGAGTTTCTCTTCAGGCTAAAATAACCCTGTTGTTATTTTACTTGGACCATCTAAAGTTCTAATATTCTTAAATGTTCTGTTAAAAGCTGCCTGTTTAACCCCAAGATGCAAGGTTTATGTTGCTCTGCTAGAGATGGCCATAAGAGTCACCCAAAAGAAAATCCCTAAGAAGATGATTATTGCACTGAAAGTGATAAAAGATTCTAAATTGTCAGGAAAGGTACATAATGATTTTTTTCTAAACCCAAACAAAAAAGAAAGGAACCAGTTGTGCATTTTTTTCATGTGAAACTCAGCAGGAAAGGAAAAAGAGTAAGATTGCATTCAAAAGAAATCTGAAATTACCTTTCCAGTGGTGGCATCAGCTATATTAGATCAGAACTTTGTCCTCTTAGCTGACAAAAAACTTCACATTATAAAAGAGTTCCCAAACAACAGTAATGATATTGCTGGATTGTGTAAATTCATTAAGTTGGGCATTTTGGAAACTAAGGACAAGACCAATTACAAAGCCTTAACTTTCCACTAAATCATAATAAAAATATTAATTATTACAGATTACTATGGTTACAAAAAGCAAAATTTTACTTCTCTTTTTTTCACCTTTCATAGATTCGAGTTTCAAAATGTCTTTACAGATAGCTTTAAAAATACCAAATGCATAATCGCATGATTTTAACAGTCCACATGACAATTTTCAGCTACTACACAGATAACTCTTCTAAAATATCATACTTATTGATAATAAGGTAAGATTCTGTAAAATGATTTGTTTTGAAGAGATCATGATATGTATCTCCTGCTGCTTGAGTGAATTTAACTGTACAACCATGATGAGAAAACTATAACTGAATCTATCACACCTCTCAATAAGGCTACTAAACCAAACAGTTAAAAGCTAAAACCCAGCACAACTTAGGCTGCCTGAAGAGCACAGTTTTGCTCTTTACACTTGTATGTATGCTCAACATACTTTTAAAATTTCATTATTATATATGTAATTTTTCCAAGGGACTGTGGTCTCATTCAAAGTTCAGAAATAATAACAATCATGGCTTTTCAACACTGTCTTTTATCTTCAGCACTGGGTTTTCCTTATTTGTTCTATGCAATTCTAATCTTGCCGAGAATTTACAAAAAAAAAAAAAAAAAGAAAAGGTCTCATGGGCTTATCTGTGGTGTTGACCTCTATAATAGCAGTGCGAGTATGTGGAACTTCCTCAAAAGATATGTATGAAATATGGAGGAGAAAATACCTCCAAGTTATACAGAAGGAATTTGAGGCAAAGCAATATAAAATACAATGTCCACCAGTCAAAGCAAAAATGTAAAATATTCTCAGTCATGCAATGCCTTAGGCTAGGTTTTTTCAGCGGGTCTGAGATACTAGGTGTGAAAAGAAATGGCAAGAAAATAACATCCTTATATTAAAAGAGAAGAAAACCTTCAGATGTTTCAAATTAGGAAACTGAAAAAGAAGCTCTAGAAACTAGCATTCATCTCTCACAGTTCAAGGGCATTGCTTTTCACCCCCAAATGTCTAAAGCAAATTAAGAAGTGGACTCAGTTTTCTCAGCTGAGAGTCCAGTAACTCAGCAGAGGAGCACTCCTTCTTCACCTGCAGCAAACTGTTTCTTCACAGTGGTGAAGCATTCACACTGCACAGGCATAGTTCGAGAGCCTCAGTTGGGAGATTGGGCTCTAGAAAGGAGGAGTGGTGGAATGGGCAACATTAAAATGTGTCAACAACATCCAAAAGGTATTTCAGGTTTACGAAGACTTGCTATATACAGCATCCACTCCAGCCACTCGATCCTCATAGCTGTTGCTGGACAAAATAATAAGCAAACAGATATCTGCAGACTGTATTAAAAAGTTTTAAGATAAAAATAATTTAGTTGTGAAAGGAGGTGGAAAGATCAGATGCAAGTGAGGAAAAAAAAAATGAAAATAATGCAAGTCATCCTATGCAGGTATACTGATTTGTGTAATTTGCCTATAAGGAAAAGGGCTCTGAGACTTAATCAAAGATCACAGAAACGTTTAGATTGGAAAAACCTTCAAGATCATTGAGTGCAGCCATTAACTCAGCACTGCCAGGTCCGTCACTAAACCACTTTCCTAAGCACCACATCTACACATCCTTTATATACCTCCAGGGTATATGACTCCACCACTTTCCTGGGCAACCCTTTCGGCAAAGAAGTTTTTCCCAATATCCAAACTAAACCTCCCCTGGCTCAACTGGAGACCATTTCCTCTTGTCCTGTGGCTCGTTACTTGGGAGAAGAGACCAACACCCACAAAATGTTTTAGTCAAAGTGTTTTCCATGTTTTAATGTGTAGTTCAAAGAAAGGGAATGCAAATAATGATCATCTGTCTATATCAATTAATGTTGCCTATCTCTTAACTGCAGGCCCAGAAAACTGAGTGAAACTGAGATGCACATGCAGTTCAGAAAACAAAAGCAAAAGTGGTCAAAATGCTTTACCTCACATGTAAACAGCAGGTTTCTGCATCTTTCAACACACACACACACACAAACACACAGAAGGATATTTCCAAGGAGAGAACATAAGGCATTTCTCCAATGCTAAGACATCTATCATATCTCAAAGCTCCTTTTCAAAAGCATAGAAACAGAAAGTCTGGTAAAAGCAATAGTTGCAAAGCATTTTAAGCAAAGGTAAAAACATTTTCTTGCTCCTTAAGAAAGGGCTGTAACATTTCTCCTACATTTCCCAAAACCAAGTCAAGTCAGAAAAAAAGATGGAAAAATGTAGCAGAAATGAACTGAACGGAATCCAGCACCGATATGAACAATTAGAGTAGTGCAATAAAATACAATAAAATGCAATATGCAAACTTATACTAAGTCTTAACAATGCTCTGGTAGAAATAGTCTAGCAGACTATCTGCACGTAAATGTATTATTCTCTGTAAGACAGGGACACAAAACCTGTTACTGCAACAGATGTGTATTAGCTGAAGACATGTAAAGCTACAATGAATTTACAAAAGTTATCCTTACATGACTATGTTTGGAGGACCAGCCTTCAAACTATGAAAGTGTTCCCCTCATAGTTCTTCAAAGCAGCACCTAATTGCTATTTATGCAGAACACATGAAATAAACTGCCTTTTACGTACATTTTATTACAAAGTATACTACAAAGGCTGATTCATCAAAATGTTAATTGTACACTTACAGAGTTTTTTAAGCAATCATCATCCACATCAAAGTTTGACGTATCAGTAGGGCTGCTGACTTCTGGGATGTAAGGTGCCTCACAGTTCCTAATGTTGTCCCAATCAATCCCAGCAAAAAATGGATGGTTCTTAAAGTCTTCTATTCCATTTTGTCCAAGTCGATGCTCTCTGCTACAAATCAGCCTTCGGATGAGGTCCTTTGCACTTTCAGAGACATCTGTCACTTGAGCAGGAAACTGAAACCTCTCCTTAAAGATTAAAATAAGAGGAAATAGTTTATTACCAAGAAAAAGTTGGAAAAATTACCTTCTTAGTGAAAATCATTATGTAGAAAACGAAAAGTGCAAATACTCCAGCTCTGAAATACATGCAGCAAGGTTTCAAGGAAAAGACTTCTGCTAAGGATAGAAACTATCAAAATTTTTTTGTCTTCTAGTTTTTCTTCTTTATTTGAATTTCTCTTACACTACAGCTGTTGAGTTCTAAAGCTATCTCCATGTGAAAGAATGTTTTAGAATCTTCTGCATAAGCCAAGGAATGGGTTCACCAGGAGAAAGTAACACAACAAGGTTGATGCAATGTAGCCCAGATTGACTCCACAGAGTGAATTAACATCCATGTTTCCAAACCCAGATTTTAAGTTTTAGCTTTATCCCAAACTAAAGCCATCTGCAATCCATAACCATAAACTTAGTACATGGAAACATATTTTTTTTGTTCTACATTTATGAACATTAACATAATTAGTACATAAAAACTTATTTTTAAATACGTCTTCAAGTTACCCCATTATTAAAAATTAGCTTAGAGACAGACAGAAAGTGCACTAACTTTGTGGTTCATTATTTTCCCATAGGTCTCCACCAAGGACTCAGCATAAAAGGGCGTTTCTCCATAAAGCATTTCATACATGCAAACGCCTAGGGACCACCAGTCACACTCGGGCCCATACTTCCCTTTTCCATCTTCCATGGCCTGCAAGATTTCTGGAGAGATGTAGTCTGGCGTTCCAACTGCCACTGAAGATTGGACCTGGAGAAGGTACATTTTCAGGATTAAAATCAACTTCCATCATTACAGACACTGTGCCTGTATTTGTAAATTTAGCTCAGCGTTTTCGTCTTAACAAAAACAGCTAAACATAAACAAAACCTTCTACATTCATAAAGAAATACTCAAGTATCCAAGGCACTGCATTAATAGGCATCCCAATAATATACTCTTGCTGAACTATTATCAATATTTAAAAATAGATAAAGGACAAAACTGTCAATTGTCAGGATTAGAGCCAATAAGCAATTATAAATTAGGTAATCACATATATTAGGCTTTGTAACCCTCCAGGACATGATTCAACATAGTGGAATTACATTCTAGTCACACTTGCTATACACTGTGCAAATTTAAATGTACTAGTAGAACATCATCACATTTCAGTATCTCATCCTGCTCATACTAGAGCTTACATTTTCAATAAACATTAGAGCTTAAAACCAAGATATTCATAGCTCATGAACACCTACTTGGCATTGACAGCACAGCTTCTCTTTTATTTATTAATGAGTTGACTTTATGCATCCAAGAAGTTTCTAATATACTGCAAATCCAAGCAGTTTGTAGTTGTATTTTCAAGTTAGTTATATACCAGTAACACAGTTATTTCAACATTTCATTTGACACAAGGCACTTTTCCCTTTTATTAGCACATATTTTGTGGCTACCAAGGGACTGAAGCAAAAATATTTAGGAATGTATAATTCTTTCTAATTTACCGTTCCATCTTCCATCAGTTTCAGACAAGAACCAAAATCTGCTAATCGAATGTGTCCATTCATATCCATCAAGATGTTATCTGGTTTAATATCCCTGCAATTAAACCAATTTCAGAATTAGTACAAAAATGTATTGCATAAGATGTATTCCAAGCATCAACTCTGCAACAGTCTTTTCATTCAAAACCAGCAACCCATCAGTACACGGAAGATTCATGGTGAAACTTGCACTAGGGACATTTCGTGACAGGGGTTGTAGATCAATCAAACTACACAATGCTTCTTAATTTTAGTAAGAATTGTGTAGTTAAATTCCTCTCATGTCTCAAGGGTAGATAGGAGCATCTTACTTGCTCTGAGCTTTTGTATATAAAACTTTTAAATCATCTGAAGAATTTTAGCGAAGTCCTCTCAAGTGGAAGATGCATCTTATACTGGAGCTGGAAAACAACTCCTAGATTTTACAACAGAACAAAGGCCAATGAAACCCTGAAATAGCTAACACATTTTTAGATTTACTGTCTTTCACTGACATTCTTCTCTCACGGGCACTTCGGTTCACTACATCCATCTGTCATACTTCTGCTGTAATGACCACTGTATGCACTCCTGCAGCTCTGCTTGGCCAAACTGGCTGCCTCATTCAGGTCATCATGTGGATGGAAATATCCTTCTAAACAGGCAACATAATAAATACTCCTTATATCGTAAAGTTGACCTTCTTTTTGTCCCAGGTTTTTCCTAAGTATATTGAAATACAGGTAGAGTGTATGTTCCCACTGTGCAGCTGAGTAGGACAAAAGCACCTACGTTCTCTCAGTTACCAGAGGGACATTTATTGTTCAACTTGGAAACTAGGTTCAAATGTTGAAATTTCTTTTCAATTAAGTATAGGTATTAGAAATATACATCAAACTACATTTAAAAAATATATGACATTATCAGGTTCTTACACTACCCTTATCTATTATATTTGAAACATAAGTTATGACTGTATGAATGAAGGTCTACAAATATTTTTTCAGTGAATGTTTTTAAGATAGACGAATAAATCTCCTAAAATAAACAACAAGAAAGTGAAGTCCTGACTTAGCTTCATTCCCCAAACAACTTTAAAAATGAATGTCACCAATTGCTTGGCAGACAAATCTCAAAATATTCACAAGCTAAAATGTTCACACACTGCACCTGAGTGCAAATTTTGCTATTTGAGTTTTGGTGTTTTGTTTTTGTTAAGTTTTCTTTCCCAACTAGAAATCGAGTTATAAACAATACTTACTGATAATTTACAATGGAAAAAAAAATTAGAACAGCACCTTCAGCAACATTATAGAAGCTATGACATAAAGTTGTCACAGTGTCACACACTCAGTGACAATACAGTAACAGTTTGTTGTTTGAAAGAAAAGTACTTCTTGAATTTGTGTTACTCAAAGACAAGCAGGCAGAGGCCCGTGCTGAAAAGCACCTTTCAAATATGCAGAAATGTTTACAAAGTAGAAAGCAAACACTGCAAGAAATCATACTTTCATAACTTGCAACTGAGCATAAAGACAATTCTTTACAAAGTAAAGCAGAAAAAATAACCAAGTCCATTCTCTGAAGACCATTCTTCCATTTGATTTTTGCTGACACTGAATATGCCAAAGAATCGCAGCCTCCAGATTGAGATAGTTTTGTTTGTTTTGCATTCACCCACCAAAAACATTCCTTAAACACGCTTCTAAATAAAAACAAACACATGCCATTGCGACTGCTGGAATTATAACTTCAGCTTAAAACACTTTGCAAAAACACGCACCTAAAATCCAGTTCCTCCTAGAACCTGGACCTAGTTCAAGCTAAACAAAAACATGAGTCACCCTTGAGGCTCCATTTATCCATGTTCTATCTTTTAATATATTCCCAAGAGAAATAATAATAACATTAATAATAATCATCATCATCCCAACCTCTCCCATTCAATCTCACAGAACAGCAGAAAACATGAAAAATCTCACTGTGTTGCCAACATTGTGCAAAACCAAACCTGCAAACAACACTGAATGCACTCGAAGGAACAAGGATTTCTTGCAGAGTGGCATTTGCAATGCTCAGTAATAACTCCGTAAGAACAATTTTTACAGTTAAGGAAAAAAGAAAAGACCAACTTAATAAATACAAATTCTTTTCAGCTCTTATAACAGAAGCTAGGGTTATGAACAACTGTTCTGAATTGCGAACTACATTAATAAAAGACGGTTTGAAAGACAAGAATTGCTGACACCTGCAGAGCAGAGCAGGCTGTAAGCAAAGGGAAAGAAAATTATGAGCCCCAGAGGGGAACAAGGAACGGGAGTAATTATTGCCAGTGTAACTGAAGAGTGTGAAGGTGGTAATTATGGGGAAAAAAAATGTCTTAAACCCTGCATCTCTACTGAGCCTGCAGTTGTTAGATTGCATTAGAATGACGAGTTTTGTTCTAGTTTTAGTTTTCTAGTTTTAGTTTTGAATGATGATTGCTTACTCTCTTTAGTGATCAGAACTGATCTATTTCATATTCTGAGAGAATATGGTATTTTCTCTTCACATTCACTCCACCTTCACCAGCTTATCCCAGTTTCTTCACTGTATGGACTGCTTCCTTCTCCTTCCATCTCAACGGCATTTTTATTCCTATCTCTCCTAGACTCACCTCAAAAGCTGAGATGTCCAACCCTCCACATCCTACCAACCCCTAACTGCCTCCCCTTCCATTTCCTTCTTTCTCTCTCAGCTTCCTCACTCCCAAGTCGTCGTCTTCCTGCTTGTTCAAATTTAACTAATCTTTTTTTCCCTCCTGTTTCAGTTCTCAGCAGTCACTATTTACTCACAGTCCCATTCCCACTGGCTTCCTATTCCCATGATCCAGGACAGCTATCCTCTTTCCTCATGTCCAATTCTTGTCCAATTTGCACAGCAATCTTCTTTGGCACCAAAGAAAGAGAACTATTAGTAACAGAGACACTCCACACTGTCTCTAGTGTCTGTTTATCAGCATTTCCCCAAATTCCTTCAATATTACAGCTCTGAACAGTGCAAAGCTACAGCAGATGAAAACTGAAAAATATTTAGGGATCAAACTCTGCACATGGTTGTTTGGAACTCATAACAACAGGAATATTGAGGGAAAAATTATAACATGAAAATATCTAAGTGGAGGACAGAGGAAAGAAAATATATCCATGACTCAAGGAGGACTCTCTCTTGATTTTCAAATCTCCATATCCCATAGCAGAAGATTTTCTCACTGGTTTTGTAATAATTATTTTATTAATTAAAGATCTGTATAGGAAAAGTAATCCATGTTTCTTGATCTTGGTTCTGGAAAGAGGAACACTTACTGCTTCAGGCAAATACTAAGGAAGGAAAATTCCAGACCAAGTAACTAAAATCTGGCAAAAGTAATGGGCAAATAATGAAAAGTTATATGGCTTAGTGAATAGACCACTGGGCTGAATCTCTGTAGATAAGAGTTACTAGGTGATTGTGGGCAGACCATTTAAACATCACTCAACAAGAACCATGGTGCTCAGTCAAGCAACTAATATCTGGCTGGAAGGCTGTGGAGCCCAAATACCCGACTGACTCTGTAATTAGTTGACTGCAATAAAAGAAAAAGGTGTGCTCACTTGAAATATGAAATACTAATTCACTTTCAAGAAGTATAAGCATTTGAAAGGTATTTTATGAGCCGGATTTACAGTGGGAACAAGTACTGAACTGGGGCAATTGCTCTGACACCACTGTGCCCTCCAGAGACCCTGAGTCCGACCACGTCCCAGACAGTTCAGCCCTACTCTGACAGCAGCTTCTGTGGGAAGCACAATGTGCAAGGGGTGCAGGTTGCCAGAGCTGGACCTGGCACAAGCCAAGCTATTCAAATTCTTCAAATATGCTCCACACTGAATTAAGGGAACACAGGTACTCAGCATACCCAAAGAAACTCATTTTTCCCAATGAGTGATTTAACAGCGTCAAAGGAGCTAGAAATCTGGACCAAAAAACTTCCCTAGAAACACTTCTGTCCATTTTAATTTTGACTCCAATGGAGTGTCTAGAAGCAACTTCTACTTTTCTGAGCTTTGTTGGCCTTGACTGTAGGAGAAAATCAGCACTGCACAGCAGTTTGCTGCTGTTTTCTGAAGAATGCCATAGGAATAAACAGTGTGTAATACTGAATACTTCACTTGCACCAAAAATGAGTGTGAAGGTTAATGCAAGAAAAAGGAAAAATCTTTAATGAATTTAATGCTTCTTGGTTTAATTTGGGGAGCTGTTCTTCAGATTGGCATGTTTACCTAGATGACTTCACTCACCTCTCTTAAAAATCGTTTACTTTCTTAAGCTGTAATTAAAACCCAAACATTTTACATACTAACTGTGTTAATATAAACAACATTCTGAAATAGGACTACAGCAGATACCTGGATTATTGCCATTTATTTTGATTTCTCTGTTAATGAGCCAGAGTAGAATTTCATTTGTTCAGTAAGACTCAAGAAAAAGTATTCCCTCTGAGACATGCTAAATCCATAGCACATTCCAGCTGTAAAATAAACTAAAAAAGAATTTTTAATACATGTGAATGTATTTTTTTTCCTGTATTCATTTCTGATATTAAAGGAAACTTAAGGAACCATGAGGTTTTGCATATCAAAACTGGGGCTAGAAAACTCACTTAAGTTCCTTACAACCTGAATGATCTGATCATCTTATGGTTTCAAAGCACAGGGGTTCCTGAGGTTCATCTATGTCATTCCTTGAATCACTAGATCAACACAATTCTTTTATTTGCAAGACCACATGAAGTTCCTCAGGTCTACAGAACAGGAAGCAGCAGATTTCAGAAGAATCTTAATTTAATTTTGTTTCAAGGGCAGCTTCATGGAGGAGGGGACCAGACAAACAGAATGGAAGATGCATCAAAAATAGAGGGATATTTATTTCAAGAACTGTATCAGAATTATTGAGCAGCAGTTGTGTCAAGCACTACCAAAGATTGTGCCAATGGGTCAACCCACAGGCTGGTATCTTCTAAGTTTATGTGATAAAATCCCTAGTGGCATTAAAGATTTTGTGACCAGTGGGGATCCCTCTTCTTGGTAACTGTACAGTTATGATGCAGAATTTACTTGTTTTAGTTATTCATGTGTATTATTATTTTTTCCTTCAAAACACAAATGATCAGACAGAAATGAAGGAAAAAGCAAGTCCTTCTCTGCAAGATCAACAGAAGTGGTCAGATGGTGCAAATGGGAACCTCTCAATATGTCCAATATGTCCTCTTTGGAATAAGCATTTCAGATGCTGATGGACTGTCCTTGCATAAACAGCTGAGCTCTTAAAAACAGCAGAACTGAAATGACAATAAAGGGACTCACACTGTTCTAAATGCAACTATCACAGTGTGAGCTGAGCCTGAGTAAGGAAATGGATCTGTCTGAAATCAAAGGACCAGCTTGATAGCTGAGCTAGCACTTTATTTGAGCCCAGTAGATAAAAAAGAGATAATTTGGAGAACAAAGTTTTGTTTCTAATGCTAACTTTAGAAAAGCATGGAAATCAATTAATTTTCCTGAACAGGTCACATGCCCCCAAGACATCCTATTCTTGAGTAGCAAGGAACAAAGTGAATAGCTTACATTAAATTATTTTTCCGTGAAAAATTCACATGAACAGTATTTTTTAATGCTACCAATGCAAATTAAAACACAGGGATTTGAGAAAAAAGAATTCATTTTAGGTGTAACTGTTGGCACAGAGAAACTGATCCAGAAAGCTTATTACCAATTAAAGATTTCAGCACATCATCTTCTCATTGTACATGCAAGAGCATTCCCCAAAAGTATAAATCAAAAGGTTAAAAGCAGACATCAATGATTGTAATAACTCACTCTTACAGGAAGAAATGCCATCCTTTGCCAAGTTACCTACTTTAAGAAAAAACACAACCAAGACTTTACTGCCAGAATGCCTGGACTTTTTATCCAAAATTCCTTCAGAACACAGGATTATCCTTAGTCAGGATTGAAGTTTGGCAAACTGCTTATTTGACTCCCTTCTGCTGTTTTAGGCAGACTTTCCTGCCTCTCTCACAAAGAAATGCTACATCCATGGTTAAAAACGAAGACATTTGGTTTTGGCAGCACTCCAATGAAATGAGAAAATTCTGTGCCTGTGAGGTTTTTATTAAGGTATTCAGTGATGCTCTACTGACAGCTTGCTTTAGATATGCAGAGCAAAACAACTGGTGACCTTACACCAAGAATGCTGGTCAAATAATGCCTTTTTTCACAGTCAACTGTATGGACATTGATGTCCAGCAGGTTATTTCTATTTTCCATTACAGTGGACTGGGTTATATCAAAGTCAATGTTGCCATATTCTGCCAACTACAGTTTATCTGAATTCTGATGAGCAAAAGTAGAAATAGGCTCCATCTGGCAGAAAGACCAATGTGCACTGAGCCAAATTAGATTTGGACAGTTGGCAGTTATTCTTCAGTAATCCCAACAAGATAGGCTGCGCAAGATAGCAGCATGAGAAAACTGGAATATGTTGTACCTCATTAACCATGCCTCTTATCAAGACTCTACTGTGCCTTCTCCTAAACAGACATTCCTTCATTTTTGGGTGGAATCCAAAAAGCACGTATTTTGATTGAAACCAAAATCATTTTAATAACTTTGATCTCAGCCTTATTATTTATATAGCACCCAAACCATTGCCAGAACATGTTTGTATACTAAACAAAACCTGCTTCATGTAAAGCTGACAAACTAAAGGTTACAACCAGAAAAGATGTAGTAGCCTTGCATTATACCCCGAAGTCAATAGGAATAGCCAATGACTGAACACTTCAGAATTTAAGCCTGAGTAAGAAGAGCAACATGGAAAAAATAAATGCTACAATCAATCTTATTTTATAATTATTTTTTCTTAAACAGTATCTTAATAGTGTAAAACTGCCTTGTTTTCCCTTTAACTCATGATAATAAATTATTACATATGTGCTGTTTCAGGAACATCCAGTAATTCACCTCTGCTAAAAGAATCTCTCTACTCTAAGCAGCAGGAGATTCATCTAAATCTCATTACATTCAATGGACAGATTCTCATCAATTAGTCTGAAATATCAACCAAACCACAACAATAAAGGTTCTAGATCTGTGATATAGTCATTATTTTTTGATCAGCATCGACAATTTTATATTCATACTGTCACACATCCTAACCAAGTTTTATTCTTAGTAATACAACAAAACCAAAGGAAAACCAGTACAGAATTCAAGGTTCCATGTACTGCATGCTGTACATTTACTACATCACCTACAGAATCAGAGACTTCCAAACTAACTTAGTTCCAGACCATACTTTCTGCCAAAGCGTACTTTTTATAATCCCTAATCCAGATTGAGAGATATAATCCTGGTTTTCACTAAAAATGAGGTAATTACATTACATTCCTCTTTTCCTATGAAGAATCTGCACCACAGACTTGAAGCATATAATGCAAAATAGATTAAGTTGAATTCTCACCCACACTGAGTGTGGTAACACAAAAAGTAATGAATTTAAGTACCAATGAAAGATACTCAGATGACACATTAGAAAACACTTCCATAATAATAACAACAGGACACTGGAACAAATTGCTTCAAGAAATGTCATCATCTCTATCACTTTTCTTTTAAAACCACTTAGACAAATGTCTGTCAAGACTGGTTTAGCTGCAGTTTGATCTTGCCTTGCAGCCCAAGAAAAGTACTAGCTGACCTCTCCAAGTCCTCTCCCAATCCTTTGCTCTACAGTCTTTAATTTCTGCCACTCAGACAAGTATTCTGGACACAACACAATGCTTACCTTACGGTATCCAATGTTCTTTATGAATTTCAAATGCTAATAAAGGAAATAATAACAAGCAACAGGGAATGAGTACATCAGCCAACACATATATATCTTGAGTTTGTTCAGGCACTCATATTCATTCCTGAACGCTTGAACAGAGTGTAGTTACTGGCTTATAAATATATGCTCCACCACAGCATATTATAATATCCTTGAGTTAACTTACCTTGGAAAAATGTCTCCCTGTGGGCTTTGTGCATATGTATTTGTTTCCAAGTAATGGATATCTCAAACACAGTAACAGTTGCAAACCAAGAATAATTATTTTTAAAAGCTGCTTATGTCCATTTTTTTTCCTTCTTTTAAAAAGATAAGTAAAAAGGATGATTTGAAAAATTCTTTTGGATGCTTGGCAGCTACATACTCCCCATAGCTGCTGTCTTCATCTAAAATGCTAATCAGCTGACAGAACCAGGTATCTATGGAAAAAACCCTCACATGCAGGTTAGGCCCCTCATGCAGTATTTTAAAAAGATGTCAGGGCAAAGTCACTTGTGATTGTCTAGGGATTATTTCTATTGTCTTGTCAGCTTTACAGACTAAAACCAGGAACACGCTGTGCTATTTGATAACCATTGTAAATTTGGTATCTTACAAGGCTGATTTACAGATGTGATTTTAAACAGAGTGGTAGACATTATCAGAAAGACAATTCCTTATGTCAAACAATCAAGCATGTAAGAGGAAGTCCAATGCATTCTGAAACTTGCAGAAGTTCAAATAAAAAAATGGAAGTTAATTGAAATAGTTTGATTTACGCACTGTTAAAAACAAATTTAAAAACCCAAACCCAAGTCAACTGGCCTCTCAGAGTGGATCAAGAATATAGAAGTTTGTAACTTTCCTCAGGGTTGACTTGTAGCTGAGTTACTGTATTGGACAAAAAAAAACTTGCAAGAACTCAAATATAAAATTGGGCACACATAAAGTACTGAGCATTTGAATACTTAACAATGCATTCATCTTGAACAGAATAGTGTTACTGAGTAAAATTTCATGCATGAAAATATGAGCACCTTGTACTGTATTTCTTATTTGGGTAATTTTTAAATAGTTTTTAATAGCTATTTATGATGGTCTCTCCTGATGCAAAAGATTGAGGTACAAACATAAAGGTTTTGAAAGATGTGCAAACATAAGATGGGAGAAACAAACCAGAAATGTTTTTAACTATTTCTTTTTCAGAAACAAAAACCAATTTGAAAAACAAATACTTGGTTTGAGAAGTCCAAGTATCAACGCAGGAAATTAGTAAAAAATTGCTACTAACTGAATGCAATTTGTAAAAATCAAGGATACAACACTTGGGAAATGAGGTAAATATTCTTACATGAAACAAGTTGTAACACAACTACAGCACAATATTGTAAAGCTCTGGAGGTACTGTGCCATTCAGTGATCAAAGCCAATCCAGAATTACGGTTAATTTGAAAGGACTATTTAAAAAATCCAGCGGGAAATGAGTCTTGGGAAATCTGCTCTCAGTGACCCTGTTCTGAGAATGAGGGTTAGACTAAGTGACCTAAAGTGGTCCCTTTCAACCTCACCCATCTGACAATTCTGAAATTATGACTAAAGTTGCCTTTTCAATTTTGTTTCACTAATAACCTTCTGGTTATATTGTACTGAAGCTCCTCAAACCTAATTCTGAAATGCAGTAACACCAAAGTACTACCTGTTCAGTTGTAGAAGCCTTCTGAGTTCTTGTGGCTGAAGACAGAAAGTATCTTTAGCCTCAGCATTAAGAACATGCTTATTTTTGCAGTTCATAAAACAAAAATTGGCAGAGTCCCTCTCTGTGTCTCTCAACTCCGCAGGCATATGACAGGTAAAATCACAAAATTGTCTTGATTGTATCTTGACATTTAGTAACAGTCTGGCTTACAAAATTTGTTCAAATTAAAAGCTTCCTTTCCCTGGTCTAACATCTGACTAACAGAAAGCCCCTATTTAACCCAAAATGCTCAGCAATCAAGGCTAGTCTCTGCCATTGCTTACAATGTTAGGCTAATCAGTGCTGGCAAGACTGGCCTGAAGCCATCAGACACTGCTCCATGAGCAGCCCCTCCACACCACTGCTCTGCCACACAGAGTGCAAAAAGCTTTGGCTATCAGAGACACCTCCTCCTAAGAATGGCTTCAGCACACACATATGTGTGCATATATATATATTTAAAACAGCCAGGAGCAAAGCAAGATTTATAGGAAGACTTTTAGGTGGCAAAATATATAAGGAATTTGCTGAAGATGCAAGCCAGGCAATAGCCTGGCCTGGACTACTTATTCCAGTGCATGGATTACTTTTCTCACCATGGCTTCACAAGCTAAACTGTTTTGTATACTTGCAGTAACTATATGCATGCTTTTTTATTATTATGAAAGACTATTTTCAGGAATATACATTCCCTGGAATAGAGCACTTCAACACATGCAAAAGAAAATTATTTACATTAGAGCTGTTTGCTTACAGAGGATTCTTCAGAACCCAACTACTTGCAGGCAGAAAGATTCAAAATAGGTGTTTAAATTATATGCTTATGTGACCAACTGTGCCTACATTGAAAATACTGAAGCAACCTGAAATGAAAGAGCACCTGGGGAAAATGGGATGGCAGGGAGTGGATTGCTCAATTAGCAAGGAGCCCTAAAGTAAAAAAAACACACTTAAAAATAGGCCATGAACCAGAAGTTATGCCACAGCAGGCTATGTACTATCTGTGAAGGAAGAGTTGGGCACCTTTAATTTACACAGCACTTAGAAAACAAAACAAAAAAAACTGAGTTCAAGTTTCTATCTCCATCTGGTGTTATTTTACTTCTCTAATAAGCTACAAATACATGCAGCAGAGGACCTGGCTGAGGGCATTCACTATTTTCGCCTCTCTAACCTGCCCAGCTGTCACAATGCTTTTTTTGGACCTGATCACTCTGCTTATAGTTTCACATTCCCCAACAGAAACTCCACACCAACAACATTCATCAGGGAAAACTGCCATTTGAGTCAACATTGGAAAGAATAATGGCCTTCAAGCCCAAAGTTGCATGAATATTGAGAAACAACACCAAGTACATGACAAACAACTATCACAGAAGGACATTCAAATATCTTGAGCACAGTTTGCTCTTTTTTTGAGGCATTCTATTAGATGATAGAGTGAAATACTAAAAACCAAACTAATTTAAGCTGCTGGTGGTAGAAACAAGCTTCACCGAGCAGCCAACTTTAAATATGAGGCTTATTCACTTCAGATTTCAATGTAGTTACAATGGAATACTAAGCAAATTGCTTAAACTCTGAACTTCAGCTGACAGAGCTGCTTCTGGGTTGTCAAACCGTACTCTTTTGTTTCATTCTGTATTTTTCCTTCGGAAGATAAGAATAAAAAATATTATCCTGACAATTTGAAAAGCAACAAAATAACTGTATATTTGCCATGTTTTGCCATGTCAACTTTATTGAAATTCCATTTTGGCTTCTAAGAACTTAAGTAAACAGATTAAGAACTCCACAAGCACTACTACCCTGCAGTATATTCTAAAGATTAAAAAATTAAAGTCTGCTAAGTAAGGCTAATTCATGTCAAAGCTTTTAGATTTCTAATAGTATCATGAGTTACTGGCGGGTAAGGGAATAGAAAAAGTAAGCTCCTTAAGAATGTTATGTCCATCTGTGAGTGCCATCTGTCAAAGAAATCCTGAAAGAAGAGGCTAACAAGGAATCCAGAATATGCCCAGCTGTTTCACTGTAAATTACTACCTATGCGAAAAAACTTGAACACAAATTTCTAGGGAGATAAGTGTTTTCTTTCCTTTTGATTCTCATTTTAGATATACAGTCTCTGCTCTTTGCTTTTCAATACAACCACAGAGTCTCTGAAACAGCTCACGGCATTGAAAAATTCTGACAGCAAACCAGACAACAAAAACTGAGGACTTGCGCTGGGGTTCTGATAACAACAGTCAAAAAACATTCCACATACTCATTTTTTTAAATCCAGTGGTGATACTAAGAAAGCAATTCACAGAAGTGTGTTCAGTCAGAAGCTGTCTGGACAATCTAACAAATTTTTAATATATATTCGTATATATATCTTTGTATGTATATCTGTATAGGGCACATCTACATGGTATTTTAATTATCAGGGATATTTATAGGTGCCCTGAGCTTAAGCAAGCTACTAGTTGCAAATCACTAGAAAATTTGTGAGACTGATCGAGAAGCAAACTAACCTGCTGGGTCCATACTGCACCCCACAGCAACTCTTCCTTAGTCCTTTTCTATCTTCCTCCGGGAAAACATACACAGATATAAATACACCAAGAATTATGGGAGCTGAGGGAAAAGGAGGTCTGTGCAGAAATGAGTTCTGAGATCACTTCATGCATTTCATTTTTCCAAAAGAAGGATATACAGTCTTAATATGAGGTTGATCTTATCTCTCCCCGATCCATTTATTTCATCAGCAATAAAAAACTATTAAAAATTTATTTAAGGGGGGGCAGGACACAGAAGAAAGTAGAAAATACTTTATGGGCACATAAAATATTCAGGAATAGGGAGCACATTACAAAAATTTAAATGAATTGTTTGTTGTTCCTGAGTTATGTGGGAAACAGAACAAAGATAAGATGCAAAGCTGCAAGTAAACCCTGGAGACTAAAAAAACCAGTTTACAAGGAGAAGAAAACCAATGTCATCCCAAGTGAACAAATATATACATCTAATACTTGCCATAGCTCTTGCAATATGTGAAGAAGCACTGCTATATCCTATATGTTTTTATGCTCTTCTCCCAGGCTAGTAGGGCTTTAGATTTCATATATTTTTTGAAAGACTGCCCAGAAGAAGAAGAATGTTTCCGATAACAGCACTACTATAGAACCATTTTAATGTGCTGCACAGAACCTTTGCTTTCTTCGTCCTTCACCCAATAAAGGTTTATTCAGCAGTTACAGGGATACTTGGGATTCCTCTTTTTTTTAAATGGAAGTCAGCGTTGTTAAGAATATCTACTCATCTCCAAGAAAAAAGGGGAGGTGGGGGAAGAGAACAAAAACAACAGACAAAAGTATAGCTTTTCCAAATCTGCTTTCTACTCAGCTGTGCCCTAAATTAACAGTATAGAGGTTAAATGCTAATAGGAAAGAAGATTCCTTCCTAGTGAGTAAGTAAAAAGTAGAACAGTGAGGAGCAAAGAACTACTCCTGAAATAATAAAACTAAATTTAGGATAATCTCTCTTGCTTCCCCTCAGCTTGAACATGTTCTCCACTGTATTGCAAATATGGCACTGTATTTATTACCTCTTAGCTGTCTGAAGAAAAAAAGAAATTAGTAACTGTATTGAAGGAATTCTATTCACAAGTTTTTAAATACTGCAGAAGATACTGCTACTCAACACAAGAAATGCAAAGGGACTGTTTTTAGGGACAGAGAAAAGGAGAGTAAAAGCACCTATATATGTGCAAAGGAAGGTAGAAAATTTGCATTTCATTGGAAATTTAGATTATTTCATGTTATTATTCATTCCGTGTCAACCACCAATCTCACCAATGTTGGTATTGGCTGAATCAAAGTCTTGCTGGAGGCAGCAAGAAAAAGAGTGAGTTCCTTACAGGAGTCTGCACAGGCAAGGCTGTATACCGATAAGAAAGAAGCAACAGGACTGCATTATTTCCTGTGTGCTATTCCACAGCCAGATGAGAAACCACATCATGACCCTCTCATGAAATTCTGAACCAAGTCCTCCAGATGGAGGACAGCACACAGGGTGGAAGAACGCAGGAATGGAAGGAGCTGAAGAGGAACATAAATGGCTCAGAATCCACAAGTAAAGCAGAAATGAAGAAACAAAAATCCTCTCATTTCTGTCATTATGTGATTTTTTTTTTTAATTTACTGTATCACTCAAGACCCCAAAATAATTTTTTAAAGGGTGAAAAGTAAACACTGTGCCTTGTTTTTCAGGTTGGAGTTGTAGCCCCAAAGCACTTCAGCACCCACGCTGGGCACATCAAAACACAACCAGCCTTGCCAAACTGCAATACACAGGAGCAGGGCAAAGTCATTTCTGTCAGAAACCCTACCCTGACTGCTAAAAGAAGATACATTGTACACCATTATCTGGCATTAGCTTTTCGTTAGTTTTAAGCTAATTCCATGTGGAATTGTAGAGATTTGTTTCTGATCACGTACAGGGGGACTGCAAGGTAAATTAGGAGACTCTCCAGAAGTCTCCTGTGCCCAAATGAAAAACAGTTTTATTACTTCTTAGAAGATGTTTTTTCTTTTATTTTGCTGTTTTGGGACAGGAAAGGGTGCTTTCCTTTTTGACACTAAAATTACATTCAAAGTAACATATTTCTGGCCTACAGAATGAGGGTTTGGATTTTCATTTTAACACTCCATTCTCAGAGGTTCTTCTACTCTGTCCTTTTAGGACTGAGAGAATTTGAGTGAGAATTCTGTAAGAGACTAAGGCTCTGATCCTTCACCTGACCATGGGATACCAAGTGAGATGTTACACAGTCAGGGATTTTTTTCTCCTCAGAAAGAGCAGCTCCTTGACCCTTCTTTGCTGTAGAGCATAAACATGAATGGAAGTAGAATGGAAAGGACAGAAAACAACAGCAGAATGTGAAGATGTGCTTCCAATTCCTAGCCTGCCTGTTGATTATTTAGTAACAACCTTTTTTTTTTCTATTATGCTTTTTCACATTTGATGTTCATACAAAAGCCATTAACTGCAGAAAGGAGGAGTTTATCAGAGAGAGAGTTTTTGAGTCTTGAAAATGCTGAAAAGCAGCACCTCGTGCAGACAGCTGAAGAGCAGGGTGGTAAGAGTCAGCTGGTGCTCAGGCAAGAGTCAAGTTTGCTGAAGCACCCAGGTGAACCACGAGCCTGCATCTCAGAGAAAACTATGGAAAATTATTCCAGCTTTTTCAGTTTTAGGTCCTATCACTGAATGCAACAACAGAATTCATATCAAGTTATAATGAGAGAACATATAGTAGGAAACTACAGACTTCACAGCACTGTTTATTTTTTTATTAGAGATTAAGGATATGACATTCACTGGGTCTCAATTACATGTGTTGTATTAAATAGAGATTCACATGAAGAACAGCAGCTACTGAGTGAAAGCTGTGGCTGAATTCGCAACTTTAAAAGAAAGTCAGAGAATACTATCTTAGAACAAACAATTATTTAGGAATATTCAAGAGTACAACACACACACCATCCCTCAAGCTCTCAGAAGTCACTCCTATCTTCCTCTTTGTTTCCCTCACTCCCATGCCTATTTTCTGTCTGGTCTCCTCACCATTTAAATTCCTGGTCACTTGGAGGATCAAAGCTGCTATTTTGAGTCACTTAACCTACAGTTAATCTCACTGTTGCTTGCCTGTTTAAGTAGAATTAGTTGGCTCCGGTGCACCTAATGGTTAACAAGGAGTCTGACAGTAAGTCTTTGCCTGTATGTAATGTTACAGAAGGTGCACTTCAGTACTTGCATAATGAGCAGTTTTAACTGGTTTTGACATTAATTCTTAGAGAATTGAAGGATATGTGACTTGATGAATGACAAATTAATCATTCTTGTCTGCTGAGACTCAAGCATTGCTTTTCTTTCTGCAAAGTAAAGCAAAATTTTTAAAGCAGGGAACAGCAATATCAAACTTAAACTAGCAAGTAGACCTGTTGCATCTATAAATTATTTATTAACATGATACATAGGCAGAGTTAATGATAAACTTTCTTTGGATATGTGTTATAGCTGATCTGCTTCAAGAAAAGTTTGAGTGAAAAAAACAAAGTCAAAGTTTTACTCTATTTTACTCAGAAGTGTGAAATCAAAGATCATTCCTGCTTGGTGCCTGTGCCTCAGCTCCAATCAGGAGAGCCTTTTCTGAACTCGCCACCAGCCAGATGGCTTTCAGCAGAGTGTTTATTTTAAAAAATTGAGACATTTTTTCCACCATTCTTGACATTATCAACACCCTTAGTAAAGCATTACAAGAAAACAATGCTTCCCTAGCAAGCAAAGTTACCCATGTGCCTAACACTACTCTTTTTCACACCTTCAAAGACAGGTGCCTATTCTGTGTTGAAACATCAGAAAGCAATGGCTGCTATTCAAATATCAAATTTTTAGTACTCAACTTGAGATGACCTGTTCTAAATAGATCATAGAATACCAGGTTGGAAAGGACCACAAGGATCATCTGGTCCAACCCTCCTTGGCAGCTGGTGAAGCACAAGTGAAGGTAAGACAGCCCAACACTCTGTCAAACTGATAGCCAACCCAATGCTGGTTCTTTTAATAAATGTAACACTGCTTAAAATGTCTTCATAAATTATCTTCTTCATTCTTATGGATCTGGAACCAAGGAGTATATAAAATTACATAGCAGTGGTAAAGTAGTGCCTGCCCAGAACTGAGATTTGAATGTCATAGATGTTCACTGAAATAAAATCGTGCTTCTATTAGAGCAGAAATGTACTAAAAAAGTAACACACAGAAGATAAGGCATTCAGAGTATAATTACCAATTCAAAAAGATTGAATTCTTCTAGTATAATTACCAATTTCAGTAAGATTATTACAGGTGCTCTTTCAATGTTGGACAAACTAGGATCTCACCATAAAATACTTTCAGGAATTCAATTTCTTGAATACTTTCAAGAATTCTTATTACCATAAAACACAAATTAAGTCAAAGCCTTTAATACAAATCCTACACAAGCATGTATATCTCAACTATTTCACACATCAGTTGCATTTTTACCTTAAATGTACATTCACTTTTCAGTAACTGCTGGAATGTGGTCAAGCAGACCAGTTACAGAAAATTTCAATCATAACAGAACCCAAGAACTACATCAGGATTGTGTCAAAATTTCTAATAGGATACCAGAAACTACTTCAATCCAGTTCAAAATGTTCTGTTTTCATGTGACAACAGGAATTTCCTGATATTCTCAGAACAATTCTAGTATTTCATCACTCTTTTTAGAACAGAGGAATTAGAACATTCTTTTGATGCTAATAATATTCTATACACATGTTACACTGCACTGATCTGGTACTAGGGAACTGAGAGACAATAATAGAGTCTAAACAGGTTTGTGAAATCCTTATTGATCTGAATCACACAAGCACAGTCAAAACATTACACAACACTTTCTAACCCACAGAAATCAGGGCCTGCAATGTGAAGACACACTTGATGCTAAAGTGAAAATCTAGATTTTTTTTTTTCCCCCGACATGATAACCTCAAAAAAGCTCCAGTGTATTAGAGGTTTCATGTTAGTTTTATCAAGACATTTTAAGATATGCACATTCAAGTTAGTGTACACTGGGGCCAAGGAAGACAAATACATTGAGACAGGCAGAGTTTTGGCAGGCATGAACACGGAAAGATTCTGGCAACACTTTCACAAGGTAAGCAGGGAAAACAGTAATCTGTTTTGCATTCATGTTACTGGCAGAGCACAGAAGTTACTAAATAATTTTAAAAATTACAGAAATTTTTTAATTTTGGTCTATTCATAGAGAAAGCAGGAAAATGATGGAACAAGCAGAATGGGTTAACAGAACTCCTCCTGTCTCCCCAGGGAAACTGCACTGAGCAGTTTCTGCATTTGTGTTTCTAATGAAGCTGGCATAATTCTTGATGACAGACTTTTTTTTTTTTAATTTATCATAGACTGTTAAGGTCAAACATCATCATTTATTGGAAATCAGTTTTCTTCAACTGGAATTAAATCTGTGAGAAGGGATGCATAGGTCTGGTTTGGAATTAGATACCACAACACACAAATATTGCATTACTTTCCATGACATCCTCAGAAATCAGATTCTGATTCTTTGCCAAGAGACAAGTTAATCCCTCTTAGAATTTCAACTGGCAATCATGATGTTTTACACTTGAGCATTCACAACTCTCTTAAGCATTTGACTGTCAAAAGCAACCATAACATTAGTAATACAGACTCTCAGACAAATATTTTCCAGAAACTATGGTTTTAAAGAAACAAGGTAAGCAAAGGCTGACTCAGTGTTTAAGTAGGAGTTGTGACTTGACAGTAATTTCTTTTTCAGTCCATTGACAAGTACCGTCACTGTAAATCATAATTTTGTTACTTAATTTTTTTACCATTTTTTGGGATTTTACATTCTTAAAAGGAATACCAGCTTTGTGACACAGATGAGTAGGAAGAGAATGTTATTTGGAGCTGCATATTTTAATCAGGCAGAAAACATGTGGACTCTACTGACACTAAACAATGTTCACTTCCTCAAACATAATGTGTAATACTTAGAATAATTACGAGGAATACCACATTATGCCATACAAACACTGGGAGCAAAATCTGAATTCCTTTGAGTGCACAATTCATCAGGATCAGGTAATGTTTGTCACAGTATTATGAATTAAGACACAAGTCTGTATTAAAATATTTTTAATTTTTGTCACATGACAGAAAGTGTCACAAAGAAAAAATGGCAGTACTAGGAAAGGTATTGACAATAAACTGGCTGAAGGAGAGATGACTGCGTAGTGCTGAAAGAGGTGATAAAATCAGAGGGAGATTATTAGTGCTGATCCTCTGGGATCAGTTTTGAAACTGATTTAACATTTTAGCTTTAAAACTTCGCACAAAAATAAATGCATGCTCATAAAATGTGTAGATATCACAAAGGTGAAAAGCAGCAGTAACAGCAGGGAAGACTGGAATATCACAAATGCAGAAATGACTAAACTGAAGACTATAATAACAGAAATCACATTACACTTAACAGTGCAAAATGTAAATACCTTTGTGGTGAGTGTAACAGCAGAAACTTCTCTTATACACCAAGAGCTTATCAAGTGTAAGTGATAGGGAAGAAACTGAGTTCACCAAATCATTATTTTACATCTGTACCTTTACAGTGTGATGGAACAATGCCTCTTGGTTTTGCCGGGAGAAATGTTCTAGCACAGTGAGAAATACACCAGCTAGGGCACAAGGTCTTTCCAAAATGTCATCTCACATAATATTTACAATTCTTGACATTAAAGCTTTATCAAGTTGTCTGACAACTCTAAGATTAAATAACAACTTGCAGAATGACCATACTCAACATTGGCATGAAACACTACTTGAAAAGTTCTTGTCTGTAGAAATCCCTAAAATTTAAACTTACATATAAAGAAACTCAGTCAGGCTGCCAAATATGCCAAAATGTAACTGTAGCTCCAATAGTATGAAACAAACAAAAACCAAGTAGTCATTGTGGTACAGAAATTTAGCTCTTTTTCATCACTACTAAACTCTTTAAAGTTAGATGCACACGTAAAGAAACATTATATTCTCCTGTTCTTCTTTCTACTTTGCAACACTGTCCCCTGAGCAAAATCATTCTTTGAAATACAGCACATGTGCATTTCTTATTTTGCCTTATTTATTTTAGTCCCCAAACCGACTTGCCTTTTTGGAAGTATTCATAATCTTAGAGTTCCACTTACTCTCAGATGTAGCTTGGCTGTTACTACACCTACAATGTCAGAGACAAAATCAACCTGAACTCAAACTCCATAGTCCTACTGCTCTGCCATAAAATTGAAAATATGCCCACTACATGAAGTTACACACTGTGTTTATTTTTCACTATGCCTGTGCTCCACTTTCTTCTTATATTAACTGAGGATATGATAAGCTATCTTCTAATTCCCAGAGGGTGTAAAACTCCAGTATACCTGAATGGGACGCCCCACTTGACCCTATTCACCACCTCATTGCCAAGAATTACTGAGAGACAACTTCCAGCTCCTGCTTGTTTGGTTTTGCAAAGCTCTGTAAAGCTCTCATGGCTTCTGCTTATCACCATGTCCATGTGGCCCTCTCTAAAGTCACTTCTTTTCAGTCACTGAGCCAGCCCTGCACATGCAGCTGCACAAAGATTTTGGTGTAGCAGATTAATCAGTATGGAAGCAGTTCCGGCAACAATTTATCTTTTGTTAATTAAAAATACTGCAGCATATAGACAAGGAAGCATAATAAAAATTATGCGTGCTTATATAAATATAATGTAATAAAATTAGGTTTAAATCAGTTTATGATATCTCTGGCATCTGAGGAGGATTGTAAGAATATGCTTTTTTTAGAAGATCACTCCCCTAGAGATCAAAACTGCACTTTCATCCTTTAACACAGGAATATTTTAAACTTTTTTAAAGCAACTCTGATGAAAAAACAATAGCTCGATTAATAGATAAGCCCCTATCATATTTGAATCACAGAAAAAAGATAATAATTTGAGGGAGAGAATATGAAAAGAATACATTCGCTCTTACAAAACAGTAATCAAAGAAAAGAATAACAATATATCCTAACGTCTCTCATCCCATAAAGCATTCAGAATGTGTTTGGGCAGGTTCAACTTGTAATATAATCTTTATTCCAACCAAAAGGCAAGGGAATGTGGAGGAATAAGCCAGACCAAGCTTGAAGCATATGTCTACAGTTTCTCCACCATGTTGTGCAGTAACAGACATACGACATAAATAGTTCAGTATGTGTTTTTTGCTTTTGTTATTGTTAGAAAACAAACCATATTGACAAGCATGATCCAAATATAATAAGCACTGTGACATTGGCATAAAACCCCTGACAACAACAGACTAAGGAAGGAACTGTAGCCAGAGGCTACAAATGAAGAAATGCATTTGGTCTAAATGTATCCCAGTATATCCAATACTTGCAGTAGCTTGGCAGAAAAACATCTCAGAATTTTAAAAATAATTAGAAAAATAAAGAGTGCATACTGTTTGCTGAAACACACTAAAATTACACTCATTAAGAATAAAGTGTTATTGGAAAAGCGTTTGTATTCAAATTGCATATGTAAAAAACCTTTCTCTTTAGACATAAAGCACAAAGCACAGTGCTTACATTAAAAAAAAAAGGCAAATATGTATTACAAAAAATATATTGGAAAGGAATTTAGGGCCTGAATTTTCAGCTCTTAAACTTAAGCAGAACTCTAAAGTATATGTACTTACATAAAAGTAAATTCCTTTTGGTGCTAAAACTTCAATTTCCTATATGAAAAAGACAAAACTTTGCTACTATTGTATCAGATCAGATTTTAGACCCTCCTCCCTTTTTTCCCTTCTCCTCTAAGCCAGTGTCTTCTCTTTGTCCCTTTCTAATGCCCTTTTCCAGGGCTTCACACACTGCATCTGATTAAGAATTACTGAGTTACAGTGGCAGCAATATCACTGCTTCCTGCTGCACAAGGAAATGCTAAAGGCTGCCCCCCAATAGCTAATAAAGAAAAACTGAACAGCACAAACATCACAGCACCTGAGTCAATAAAGATTTTAATACAACTTTTCAGATAAAGCTCCACAAGGTCTTGCTTCCCTGACCCCAACCACGGAACCTTCCACGACTGAACCAAGCCTGACCTCGTGCAAGCATCTGCTTGGTAAGCGGTATTCTAATTTGCAGAATGTTAAGTGACCTATTTTCTCCTCATTTGAGAAGTTAAAAGCCAGCAATATTTTGCTGTTATTAAAAAGGATCACAAGGTAGGCTCCTCTACCAATGCAACAACAGCTTTTCTGGAGATGCAAGAGGGAAATGCTTAATGGAGAACAGCTTCACTGCAGATGAGGTTATTTGGTGTCATACTTCCTTAAGTGCCTTTTCAGGAATCAGATTCTTGCACTGATATCTTATAATAAGGTATCTTGCAAGGTTATCTTAATTTACTATGAAAAAAAGGAAGTGGTTGAGGCAACAGCCATTTAACTCAGAAATTTAAACATCAAATTTCTACTTGTCAGATCTGAAAGTTCAGATACTGAAGAAAATGAAGACATTTTCACTCCAAATCCACCAAATATTCACTGGGAAGAATGTTCTAGCAAGAAATCAGGTTTTAAAACACTTCTTATAATACATTCAAGCATCTCAATATTACGGTTTTATATGAACATTGCAGGAATATCTGACTCTAAAGCCAAGTTATTATTGCTTACTTATGCAATGACAAATATACATGACACTCAGAGTCAGATAATGATAACGAATTTGTCCTGTACAGCTTCTAATTTTATGTAATCAAGTAATATAAACTCAATTGTATTTCCAATACTAAAAAGGAAGCAGAGGGCACATAAATAAGATAGAGGCATTTCAAGGAGGAACTTGACGACAAGATATTAATAAATGAAAATTGCAGACACTATGAAAAGGAGGTAGTTATGAAATAAATACTGTATTCACAAAGGGATAATGAAATGGAAGGCCTGTAGAAGACAAAGCATGAGGCAGATAGTTTCCTTTCCAAACAACAAAAAACTTGAGAATAATGAAGACTCTATCATACAACTGCCATCCTCATTTCTGCCTGCATCATTCTGTACTTAATAACAACAAAATCACTGAAATTGAAATACCAACTCTATCTTGGCCACCAAACAAACAGCTAATGACACCCTCAGAACCACAGTCACTGGGACAAAAAAATCAGAAATACGGAAAATGTTTTTGTCCTACATTCCTATGTTGATTTTGGATATCAAAGAAAGTAGTAGGAGAAAGTATTTCCAGGTCTGAAATAATCCGAAAAGAATGAGTGTAAAATTATAGCTTAACTCATATAAAACCAGCTTGCAAATGGGAATGTTTTGTCCTCAAAAGAAGTTATTAAATTTTGTAAACACCTCCAACTTCATTAAACATTGAAACAGATCTCATGTCAGAGCTATGACTGTACTAAAGTGGACCTTTCTTCTGCGAACACTAAAGAAGTCAAATCAATCTTTATGCCAGAGGCAGCAGGAGCTCTTGGAAAGTTCCATCACATTTAGTATCCTCTGAGTGTTGCTTTAAACATTATTACTTGGAAGGGAAGACCACAGGCTTTTCTATGAAAAACTTTAATTTTTCCCCGTAAGAGTTAAAAAGGACTCTTTCCAATCAAACTCTATTTTTTTTGTCTATCTCTTCCATTTTCACTTTCAGGAGGGTTTAAAGACTTCCGTTTTATGACAACCACAACCAATTCCTACCTAAGGGGGATTACATACCATCTGGCAGAGGGCTCACATCCATCTGCTTTTCAAGCAATCGCACCCAGAAGATGCACAAACCAACATGAAAAAGTAGAAACTCTTCGGCTACACACGCCTCTTTTTCCCACGAGTCTCCTTTCTAGTGAAGGGGAACTAGTACCAGCTAAAGGACAGGGAGGGACTCAGAAACAAGGAAGGGGTGCACTCCTTATGTTGCCAGCCTTCCTCAGCTGACAAAAATCAACAACCTCCTTTGTTAGAAGGTCAGTGTCAAACATAAAAGGGGAAGGTTTTACTGTAAGCTGAGAGTATCACACATTTATGATACTCCAAGTGTTTCTCATGGCCCTTTTTCTTTGAAATCACATCACCAGATATCCCAAGCACCATTTCAGGGATGTAGGGGAGAAACAGGCACAATGTAATGAACAGAGATTTTATTGGGAAGACAGGCTTAAAGCAACTTCCTACTGTTCTCCTTCTCCGTAAGATTGAAGAATTGACCCAGGTAAGTTAAAATGTAAAATTACTTCTCATTTGGCCTGGTGTCCATGTTCAGTTCCCTGCACAGTGCCACAAGCCTTTGTTTCAGCAGAGAAAGAATGCCTGGAGCTTGGGGCTTGGGGAAAGAGGAACAATGGGAGAAAAAAGGTCCAAAGATATATTTATAAAGGCACCTCTGCTGAAAGGACTACTCAAGGCTACTATCGCTTAAGGGGTTGGATTTAGGGTTTTTAAACTCCTTCTGCCTGAATAACACAGAATATGCATATAGATCTATACGGTCTGAGTCACCCACTACAAAGCTTTCACTCAAATTAACACTCCCACTAGACACTCCAAGAAACCATTTGCCTTCTCCATGATGTGCAGCCAATGTGATCCTCTAGCTCTTGGCACTCCAAGCATCTGTGGGCCTTTTATTTCCAACTACTTCTAGGTCATGGCAGGCTCCTTTGGAAATCCTACCAAGGAATTGTAGTCAAACAGAATTAACCTCATCCAGTCCTAAGCACAGGTCAGGTGCCACCCCGAGGGCTCACTCTGAGAGTAGCTGCCAGCGTTTGTACCATATGGGGTCACAGGGCACAATGAAGGCCCAAATAACCTTTGTATCCAGCCCCTCCTCAGCGGAAAAATGGAGCGGAAACTACTCACAGAGCTCTCCTACCTCTGTCACAGAATACCTTGTAAGGAAGCACTGGCTTACTAAACACTCACTAAAATAACTTTCTGTCCTGCAGTTTTCCATGTAAAACTAAACCGTGCCACATTTCAAAGCAATACATTTTCAGCAACTATCAAAATAATCTTATGTTATTTTTTCCTTATTTTTCTAGCCCTCTTTCCTTCACTCTCAGCACTTTGTAAGGACATCTTCATGTGTGTATTCCACATTATGTCTGTTGCAAAGTTTGGTAAACACTTAAAATACGATGTTGCTTTCTTTCAAACCCACAATGAGGGCTCACTTTACCAAAGGCCAGAGCACTTGGCTCATCCTTGTGCCAGCTCAACTCAGACACACCGCGCAATGCAGCTAACTCCCAAGATGGGCCTTCCACCCCTACATTTTCCACTTAAGCAAATTAATGATCAGTAAAGATGGGATACACCCAGAAGACATAAAACCACTTATTCAGCAAGTCAAAAATGGATACGCTGGCACTGAAACTTATAGTTGAAAGTGAAATGCATCCTACAAAGGATCCCAGATTTCAGCGGCCTGCTGACAGTAAATATTTCAGGGGTGTCCCTAAGATGATTTCTACTGAGGACAAATAGTACCTTCCTGTTAAAAGCAAAGAGGCTGGCTTGATAGGGAATAGACAGTTCTTTTATGCCTCTAATGGATTTATTCCCTTATGTTCAATATTTCTCAAAAAGAATGTCACTTCCTCAGAGAATTCTGCTGCTCTACATTTTAAGAATTCAAATTTTCCAGTGAAGCTCAGCTTAAATTTCAGAAGCTGATAGAGAAAATTGAAAGAAAAGGAGGGAAAAAAAAGTATCTGGCAGTTTAGAATGCTAAAATTTTTCAAACTAGAAGACAGCAGCAATCAGAAATCCAGAAACACACTGATGGAGCTAACTGTAATCTCACATTCTTTCGGGAAGTGGGTGTGTTTATGCTTTGGAGGCCTATCTTTTCACATGCAAAAGACAACACCTGCAATATATGTAACTTAAACAGTTTGCCCTGTAGTCCTAACTATCCTCCCATAAACTTAACCAACAAAAATAGTAATTAACATAGGTGTTTCATCATCTTTCTAAAATATTTTCTTAGTAAGAAGGTAACTAAGGATTGTTTTACCATTCAACAGAAAAAGATGACTGTTTAATGTGGGTGTGTGCCAATATATGAAAACTATTTTAAATGAATATTTTTGCAGTGGTCTGGAGGATCATGAGCCTAAATGTTGAGCACTCCCTAGCTGCAAATTGGCTCTGCCCTGAATCACTGTGCAACCCTGCACAGAATAAATAAGGGGAGGAAAGAAAGTCAAGATGAAAGTGATTTAAGCACATTAACACTTATAATTCTGTACTACTCAAGAAGCTGGAATGTCCCAAATTAAATTTAGGACAGAGACAGACTTAGATGCACCCTTATTAAGGGACTACCTCGGAAGACAGCACAAAAGGCAGCAGCACAGACAGCGCAGGGGTGTGCAAAGCCACCAGTGGCACACTGAGTGTGCCCAGGACCAGCTCCTGTCCAGATGGCATCTTCTGCAATTCTTAGGGGAAAATTGCTTCCCGTGGCAGCCAGGCCTTCTCCATTCTTTTTTACTCTAAAGGATTTAGGCACAACCAAGAATTTCTACTTTACATAAAACTGAGAGAAAACCTGGTTCACCAATAAAATCATTAAGCTGTTGTAGGAAAAACAATTTTCATGTGTTTGAGGTAACACAAGATGCATAAATAAAGTGTAGCTACCTACCTTAAACTGGTAAGAGTTTTACTACAGTCCACACCTGGATATTTTATAATGCATGCAAATATAAGCTTTTAACATATGCCATGAGGAATTAAGCAACAACACAACCTCAAAATTAAAATTAATATTAATGCATGTAGAGACTTTTTTCCGAGGGAAAAAAGAAGAAAAATAAAAGAAAGGTGCTAAAAAAATATATATATATATAAAAAAGACACATTTATTTTGATTCCTAATGAGGTGCTAAAAAAAAAAAATATATATATAAAAAAGAAACATTTCTTTTGATTCCTAATGAATGGGAAATCTTACCCTGTATGTTACTACAGTTTGCAGAAAACTGGCACAAGACAATATTTAACCTTGGCCTAAAAGCAAGAATCACTTCATTGGTACAAATTTGTAATTGAAAGTATCAGTGTTAGGTATAAGCTTGCCAACGAAGTTGTGCATTTGTGAGAAATACAATTGTGTACTTTCTTTCTCATTTTGAACAGCTGCACATATATTTAACTTAGATGAAGTTTCTTTCTAAAGCTAGCCTTGGAACTGTCAACATCTCACTCGGCAGTGCCAGTGCTGGTGAATTCATAGCAATGGCAAAAGCTATGATACTAAAGAAAAGACCTTTTTTTTTTACATTCTGAGCCATCATTTAGCTATCAGATAAAATACCACAAGATTTGTTCACAGAAGTTAATTGGTCAGAAATGAAAAACTATCCAAGATTTATGTTCTGATTGATGTTATCTCAAAAATATTGGGTCACATATTCATTGAAACTAAAAAGAGGATAAAACCTGAGAAAATCCTAAAAAATTGTAGGATGGATGTTATTTTTAGCTAGCAACATTTCTTTTTCTTAATTTCATGAGGTATCAGGAGATAGCTTCAAAAACACCATGCAATTTATCTGCACAATTTTATTAATACCTAGATTTTGATCTCCTTCCCACTATAAATTCATCATGTAATCCCACAATGCTAGTGCAGAAATAGCATTCAAATTTGGAACTAAAAGCCTGAAATACGGTAATTTAATAATGCTGAGGTTGTTTGTATTTGCCATTTCAGAACTTTGGCCAATGTACTTTAGGAAAGAAAAATGTCTTGCATTTGACATCAGAGTGGTTGGCACACAAACAGCCACTGCAACCAGCATCATTCCCAAACAAAACTAATTGACAACAAAAAAGTGATTGATGCTAGAAAGGCGCAAGAGGAGTGAAGCATTTAGAAGAAAAACAGAAATACTATTTTTAAAAAGTACAAAAACATTCAGAGAAAACCAGAAAATTATCATCAAAGTACACCACTATGAATGGTTAATGTGAAAATCTATCCTGAAAGAACTGGGGCACTAAGAGGAAACAAAACAAAGCAATCTGCTATCTTACTGTGTGAATAGAACCTTGACCAAAATATGCCTAAAGCACGGTTTCTAGTTCAGTAGCAACAACCCAGATCAAATCTTGATGCACGCAGGCTATTCATCTGAAATACCACTACTGCAGCTGCTACATTAATCCAGCTTTTAGCACTATTTCCTCCTTCTTCTTTTTCATCTTTTGCTGTGTGCAAGGCACTCCCAAAAAAGGATGTGGCCACCATGGTTAAGCCTCCAGGAAAAGAGCATTAGTGGCATTTAGATGATGTGTTTTCTTTTCCTTTCTTTTGCTTTACCAGTTGCAAACATCTTAATAGAACTAACAGTGGAACAGGTCTCATTTCAAAGGCTGATCATTTAACATATACTCAAGTGCTCTTTACATTTTTAATCTTGCCAAGCATGCCTTTATAAACAGGCATTGTATTACAGCAGCACTAATGATAAAATGCCAAAGTGGCATTTAGAACTTTATGAACATGTGAAGCTTACTGGCAACACCACAAATCAAACAACTAAGGACTGAGAATGCATATGGGCTTTTAAAAAAATTAATATGAATAAATATGGCAACATAATAATTAGCATATTGTTTTCAACTGCAATGCTACTATTTTCATCCCCAATTTTACACCAGTACCTATTTCATCTTGGGGACACTACTGTTTGAGGATGGAAACATCACATCTGTTGCACATTACATACCAACAGTACTGAATTACCAAGATTTTGATCTGTTTGGAGGAAAAGGTAGAAGGAATCTGTTCTTCTGGAAAGAGTTACTACTCTACATGCAGATTTACTGGGTAAAAGATCTGGCAACAGTAGTGTCTCACCAATTTGCCCACAAACACATTTTAAGAATTTGATACAAATTAAACTGAATGCAAAAATTGTTCACATCAGGTCGTAAGCAAAAAAAACCCCACAGTTCACATCTTCAATAGTCAAGGAAAGTACTCTGGGTTTTTCCATGAGACATTACTACACAAAGCTCTCTTTAGCAGGTAGAAATAGTTCTTCAGCAAAGCTAGCAGACTTCAAAATATTCCAGAGGAGTGATTTGCAATTTAGCACCACCCCACCTACAGCTCTCTCATGAGAAGCTAGAATCGCAAAGGAAATAAAACACAACCCAGTAGCACACCAAAACCAACCACAATACACCTTTTGGACAAAAAAAACCTAACACACCCTCCCCCACCCCCCCTTTTTGCAGTGAAGCAGCCAAGTGGGAACAGTAAAAGAAGGCATGGTTAGTACAGACTCTAATTAAGGGCGATAGATTGATGTATCAAACGAGCTCATTCTGCCAACTTAATGATTCAGCTTAAAGAACTGGGAGTTTTCCTCCTGACTTCTGTCAGAGTCAAGTACATCTGTTGAGTGTATTTGAAGATTCTGCCTCTTGTAAGATAATGTTCTCCTCTGCATACAAGAATTGCCATGGAGTTCAGCAGAGAATGATACATCAAAGAAATGATGATGCCAGTTTTGTGGAAAAATCAATCATGGTCTCCAAAAAAGACAGACACAAATGACTTAATATTTTCCTTTGAACACAGTCTGTTTATATATATATATATATATACACACCAAGGTAAAGATCAGCACCACAGTTTAAGTACTTCCATTCATTTAGCTACCCTCACTTTATTTTAAAGACGATACCCTTAAGTCCAAAAGAAAATGCTGAAAAAAAATTCAAAGCAGACAATGGTGTGTTTTCAGCTTCAGTATAAATCAAGCAGATGAAAAGTGAAAAACAGAATTTGACCTTTCAATAAACCTGTTCAAAGTTGATCACATTTCACAAACAGGTTTCCAGTTTTGCTTTTATAAATTATGGATCATTAACTCTCAAACACACCAGTGTGCAAGGCTCATGAGATGCATTCAGAGGTTCATTCATGTTTCTGATGATATGGTACAAGTTTAGCAACAGTTCCCATAACCACAACAAGTGAGCAGGTTGGTTCTGCTGTGCTTACTGTCACTGCAAGTACTTGTTACCAACTTAAACTCTTTAACAGGAACAAGTTTCACTCTATCAAGTAACTCTCCCTAACTCCAACAGGAAACTGGAGCTCAAATTACTTACCTGTGAACATAATGCAACTGATGAACTGAATCGATGGCTATCACCATTTCAGCCAAATAAAAACGAGCCATATCTTCAGGGAGTCTGTCCTCAAACTTGCTGAGCAATGTAAGCAGGTCTCCTCCAACATAGTAGTCCATAACCAGGTACTATGGAGTGGGAGTGATAAGAAAACAGAGTGGGGAAGAGGAAAAAAAATCACAATTTATTGAGTGAATAAGAGACTAGATACTAATTGAAGCATAAAAATTAATTCACTGCAAAAATTATTATGGACATTAAAAAAACTAACCAAGATGCTCAGAAAACAGTAGTCAGTTCAGCTGCATTTTAACATCTAGTCCACTTTAATATTTTTCATATTTATACCTCCCCAAACAGAAGAAGCCTCACGAAAAAATAGTATCAACTACATGCACAGTCCCATCACCATACATGAAATATTTAGATGCTCTGGATTCCCTTATGAAAACAATACCCTTTGCTAGAATGCGAAAGGAATAAAGGATTAAAGCACAGACCTATAAAAATGAAACCAGTGTGTTAATTTGTAATCTCATTTATGTTGCCCTGATTTCCAGGCTTTCCCTTCCCTTTTTTCCTACCCTCTTCTTTCCCCATTAAACAAATGTCTTTGGAGAGTTAAGTTTTTACACTATTCAGATTAGGGCAAAGTCTGAGAGACTTCCAGTGACCCAGCATAATTCCAGAAACTGTTGACATTACACATGATACAGGACCTGGCAACATAAAATACAACATGTCACCTTCTCTAACTGAAAGGATGGAGAAAAATATTGATTTCTTATGTATTAACGAAAGACAAAACTTGCCAGCCATTTCAGTGGGTGTAAAGACTTTAAAGAAATCAGAGCCTTTCTGCATTTTACTGTATTTAAAGAATGAAGCAATCTTTTAGCAACATAGTTAAAACGGTTGGAAAAAGTCAAACTTAAGTGTGAAATTCAGGATTAATACATTTTAGCTTAGTTTAGTTTGTTTTTAATTGTGAAAGGGCAAATGGAGGAAAGAAGAAAAAAATCAAACTAATTATAGCAAACAAACTAATTAGAAGCATTCTAATTTAACATGGACTGCTCAGACATTACTTTCAAACATCATTGTGGACAGGTTAATTAGAATCACAGAATATCCTGAGCTGGAAGGGACCCACAAGGATCATCAAAGTCCAGCTCCTGGCCCTACACAGGACAGCCCCAAGAATCTAATCACGTCCCTGAGAATAAATTTCCACTGAAGTATAGAGTATTTGGAAGTTTTTGCTTAGAGCTCCTGTCTGTTTCCAGGGAGGCAGCTAATCTGCATTTGAAGCAATGACTCTTAACAAACCATAAATAAAAAATAATGAAGATGTAATAATGTATACCCCCAATCTGTTTCTTTAAAATTCTGAAAACACAACCTAAAGTGACTATTTATATTCGTTCCCCTAACTTGTTTGCCTTTCCTGTTTTCAGAAAGATACTAAAATATGAGGAAAAAATCTGCAGAATTATGCCAGCTCTAGGGAAGGTGAGGGGTAGGCAGAAATCTTACACCTGTTTCTTTTCCCTCATATTTTCCACAACAACAAAAGTGATGAACAAAGATTTTAACAGCTTGATACAGAATAATGTGGGCATCCTCATTGATTCCAAGCATATAAGAAAATATAAAACACATTTCCACAAGATTTTAAATGTGTTCACAGTCGAATTTTCATCTTTTGCTTTGTGACAGGAATAATAAACATCTTAAATTATGCTCACAGTTCTTACAGAAGATAAATATCTTCTATTCAGTGTTGCTCCTACGCTCCTTCTGGAACAAGACTGATTGTATTAGTTTCTTGTGTTTTATAGTTTTAGAAAATGCATTAAGCTTCTGGAACTTCAGGTATTGATTATTAAGTCAATAATTATTAAGTCACTGTACTAACATCTTCAAGAGCTGAACTTATCGCTTTGAAAGTATGTGGAAAAAAAATACTCTTCAGATTCTCGTAACTGAAGTGAGATCTCTGCACTCATTCTTCAGCATTTTTAAAACCTCTGCAACTCTGCTACTGGATATACCAAAATAATGGAATTTTGGCTCTTACAACACTGGATTCTCCACCTCCTACTTTGCAAGAACAATGTAGTAGCCTAATGGCACGGAAACCCTCAACTCCTTGAATAAGCCAACACTTAAACTGTAACTCAATATATTAAGTTGTGCAAATGAAGTTGAATACATGCATAGAAATGACAGATGAATCTAAAAACTAAGTTTTAAATTAAAAAGTTCCATCAAATATCCATGTCCTTAAAAATAGCTTGGGTTTTTTTAAGCTTTAAAACTACTTTCCAAATGTACACAATCATCCAGATCTATCCAAGTCTCAAATACTTCTCAAAATACTACTGTTCGACAGCACCATCTTTCCAAGAGAAAGAAAAAGTATAGATTTAAGACCACTAAATGCTAGTAACTAGTGGAAGCTTAGCACAGGCATTTAATCCTAAATCACAGTTTCATTTCACGGAAGGGACCTCTTGAGAGCTCAAGTAGGGTCAGCTAGAAATGGCTGATGATGACTGTCTCCAGCTGGGGTTTGAGTATCTCCCAATAAAGAAGGGTTTTCCTGTGCTCTGATGAAACTCCATGTATTTCAGGTTGTGTGCACTGGCCCCTGTCCTCTCACCAGGCACCACTGAGAGGAATCTGTCTTCCTTGTCTTGATTCCTTCCATCGGGTATTTATACACGCTGATGAGAACCCTCCTCTCAATCCTACATTTATTTGGGCTGAAGAATCCCAGCTCTCTATACAGGAAGGATGCCCCAGTGTCTCAATCACCTTCCTGGCCTCACAATGTACTTGCTCCAGTAGTTCCATCTCTCTTTTGCTTTGGGGTGCTCAGACCCGGACACAGCACTCCAGGTGCAGCTGGGGCAGGGCTGAGCAGGGAGGAAGGACCTCCCCTGACCTGCTGGCAACACTTCACCTTGCAGCCCACAATACTCCTGGCCTGTTTTGCTGTGAGGGTGCTTTGCTGTCTCACGGTTAAGCTTGTTATCCACCAGGACCTCAAGCAAAGCTGCTTTCCAATCACTGGGCCCCCAGCATGTACTGAGTTTGTTTTATTCCACCCCAGGTGCAGAGCATTGCCTTTCCCTTTGCTGAACCTCATGAGATTCCATGCTGTCCAGTTTTCCAGTTTGTCCAGGTCCATCTCAAGGCAAACAACACTCACTGTTCAACCACATCTACTGCTCAATCTACATAGATTTTTTTTTTCAAAGGCCACTTCTGCTACACATGATTTTAATAAAAAGCATACAGAGAACTAGTGATGATACAAACTCCAGTATGACTGATATTTTGCCCAGCAAGCTGCAAAACTAGCTCCTGTCAGCAGACTATCAAAGATGAAGAGCAGAACCTGCTCTGTGCTTAGTGAAAACAAGGAAACTGGCAAGAATAGAACAAATTCTAGCAGGCTGTTGTGGAATATATAATATTTTCCTTGAAATGTTGTTAATGATAAGATCAGAATTACACAATACATGAGATTATTTTTACTGTCCACATTAACAAAGCAGGAAGCTGGCTGGGAGGTATTTAAGCCAACAGTTAGAGTTACAAATGCAGAGCCCAGTTTCTATAAAAATTTACCAAAATCCGTGGATCCCCAAGCATCTGAGTTGACAGAACAAAGTGCAATGTAATGGGAAAAAACACTGCAAGTCTGCCAGAGTTCCATGTATAGCACTTTGTGTATTGGACAGACTGGGAGGAAAAAATGACTGTGGCTGTATAGTAGATTTTAAAGAAATTATTAGAATTGATAATGATAGAGAATCCAAAGCCCAGAGCAAAAAAACTCAAATAATCAAAAGCCATCAATGCGTAGTTGTTTACTTTTCCAGGCATAAATATTACCAAAACTGGTTTTTAAGTGGGAAATATTTTATAGAAAATTGGCCACTATTACACATATTAGCTTCTTTTTGCAAGTCATTCAAAGTATTCAAAAATTAAATAACATAAAAGAGAGATTTTAATCTACAACTACAGCTTCCAACTCTTATTTATGAGCGTTTAGTGGCATTCTTCCATGCTGCAATAACATTTTATTGTTTTGTGACAGCTTACTGAGTTTAAGTCCTCAAAATAGTAAGTTGTTTCAAATAGGGCTACTCCCTACTCCTCTCTGTAAAACAGTAATCAGCACTGTTAATCATAAAAAACTGACGTGAAATAGAAAATCTATGTTAGTAAGTGCACTTTTAATTTTATGAATCCAATTAAACTAGAATGACAAATTATAAGAAAGGGTATGCAGACAGACCAAGGTTTTATCATCAAATGCAAAGTGGTTTAGAAAACAAAGCTACCTTCCTGAGATATTTATAGCAAAACTTTCAAAATTTCTGACCAGTCTCCACCCTTCAGAATCTTATGTGCAAAATCATAGATACTCACATGGTCTGTATGGACCAGAACAGAAAATTAGCAAATAAACTATTTTTCTGCCTGAAACCACAACTAAGACTCTGCATTTCCACCCATATATATAAAAGCAACACTCACTAAATAGTTTTCATCCTGGAATGCATAATGTAATGTTGTGATCCACTGGTTATCTCCATTCACTAACACGTCTCTCTCTTCTCGGAAACAGGCTGTCTGAAGGGGAGAAAAATAATTATAGGCTTTAAGTAAAATACACAAAAAAACATTTAGCAAGCTGACTACATTTTGACATTACATTTGGGGGGAAAAAATCAAAAATGCCTCTCACTTAAAAAGTCATTTATTACACTATGCAAACATGACAAAGTATATAAAAAGAAATAGATATGAGAAGAGCCCACCTTCTTCAAATTTAAGCAGTTGTACTTCTCTGTACTGTTAAGTGAGGCAAGGGGATAAATAAGCTGCTGCTTCCCATTGTCTAAAATGTCAAAATCTTGACGTATCAATAATGACAGAATAGCAATGTATGATTAAGAAAAACAATAAATAATGGCATTAGATAATTGTAACTGCACTCGGAGTCAGAGAGCTGGAATCTGGAGTCTTGTGTCATTGTTTTATCTCATCATGCTGTTATCCTAGTTTTACACTTGAGTTTTCACATAAGCAAGGTTCTTTTCATTTGAAAGTAGGTGCCAATAACTCCATGTAGTCATCACTTGATAATCATTAACCACTTGGGGTTTTCTCCACACCCCTTGCTCAGGAAAAGCAGGGAGAAGTGAATAATGCTCTTGCCAGATACAAGCTGTTGATCAGATATCCCCTCAATATACTGGAAAGAAAAACAGGAGGCAGGAGGTGCCTTCATATCAAGTGGAACAGAGGAGGAACAAGAACTGCCAACAAATGTTTGAATTGTGAAACACAGGTCTGTACAAGACAAAAGAAGATAAAATGTGAAGAAAATAACCAAGTGCACAGCAACAAGGCATTTAATCCAATGAAAGTCTTGCAACTTGCCCCGAGTAGTAAAAAAAATACCTCAGCAGAAACAATTTTGCAGAATGAAAGACAAATTGACCAAACAGATGAAAAGCCAGAAAAGAAACTAAAGCAAAGAAATCCTATAAACATTTCGAAGGGAGTGAGTTCTGAAGTGAGCATCACAAGAAAACAAAAGGTACCAAATAACAAAGTCAATGCACAGTTTTGTTCAGAAAAAAAGATCTAAAAGATAGTGCAGAGGAAAGAATAATATTGTACAGGCTCTATTTAGAAGGCAGATGGAGAGTTTGAGAAAAACACAGACCATATTCTGTTCCAGCACACTCTGCTCTTCACAAAGATGTTTCATCATTTTGAACCTTGCTCTGTCTTTTCCATCTTCAAGACAGCTAAATTTAAAAGAAATTCAAGCCTTTGCTTTTTATTTTTTTGGTTTGATTTCCAAATCCTATAGGAAAATACCAGAACTCTGGCATGGCTTTTGCTGGCTGTGAGATTTGGAAAATGAAGAATGAAAAGTGAAGTATCATTTGAGATTGAGCTATGCATGAGAATACATGCAGCAAAAACAGAGCAGCAAGTAACTCCATCCTCCAAGCAAATAAACCATCACAAGTCCTTTTTTGGTGAATACAGTGAGTAAGAAGGATGCAGACCAGGTAAAATAAAGATGACATACTTTAATCATTGCACAATGCATTAGATAAATCAGTGAAATTTTGAGAAAATAGCAAGACATACTTAAAACAAATACCTTCAAAGGTTATTGAATGAAAAATAGACTTGTGGTAGGAGAACGACTATGGACCATCTTCAGAAGGAAGAAAAGCTGTTTGATGCTTCAGCTTGATTTTTTTCCTTCCTTCTTTGTAAACTCTTGACATTTTTCAGAGGGAGATAACTATGAACTCTCTGTTTTCACAAGGATAAATAACAGGTAGTTTCTCTATTTGTTATGACACAATTCATAGGATTAGTGACTACAGAGTTTATATAATTCCACTTGTTTTTGCCATGATTTGACAAAAGACTGTGCATTCCTTGAGCACTCCAGACACCCACCTCTGGGCAGCATGCCTAGAGCTGAAGCAATAGCTACTACCACAGTAGATCACAGCTGAGTTGAAATGGTAAAAAAAATCCAACAGCAACAGAAAGAGACAGTAGCAGTGGTTCTTTTAATTACTGTAACATCGTTCAATTAGGCTTTCTTAAAATGAAGCCCTTTTTTTGTGCCGTCCATTATTCCAGCATTATTCCAGCATTACACTTCATGTTCCTCAGGCAGTCTCCTTGAACTGCTGGCAGAGACCTCCAGAGGTCATCTGATCCAACTCTCTGTCACAGCAGAGCCAACTCTGTGCAATGGTTGTATCTCTCCTGTTATCGTGGCCTTCAAGGGGCAAAGGGTTTGACCTGCTCTGCTGTTCGGTGCTCGTGTCCTCACCCTCCTGGGGGTGCTGACTGCTGCCATGCTGCACAATATTTGTCCTGGTCCCTCCCAAGCCTCAGCGTGGCACACGTGTAACTCTAAGTGACTGTCAACGCTCAGGCTAACAGGTCTGGGAGTGCAACAGCAAGATGCCACACACTTCCAGGTACTCCTTGTATCAGTAACGTTCCCAGTTCTACATCCATTCTCAACAGTGGTAAGCATTTGGAAAATTTATGCTCTGTATTACACAAAAAAAGAACATTTGACTTTGCAACCTGTAGAGTTTTCTCGTAACAAAGTTTTTGCACTCAGAGTTTGCAGTTGTCAACCTTAATTTGGCATTCTCAAGACTCTTCTGAGTACATACTCCCTTTCTGCTTTTACAAATGACTCCCACTTCCCACACTGTTGATACAGAGATATATGAACACAGAGATCTATGTATATATGCTTGTCTTGTGTTTTTGGACTAGGTGATTTTCCTGTGTATCTCAGTGCTAGTGCAGCACACTGCTAACGGAGCCAAAATGGGTCATTTTCCCCACCAGTAGTAAGAAGTGCATTCACGGACGTTTAAAAATGACAGGTTACAGTTGCTGAAGGTCATCCTTTATAATGCATTTTCACTCCAGATGGTTCTCTTTCCACTATATACCCATGGGTTACAAATACATGGAAAAACATAGCTGTAATTCTTTCTAGGCTAACGGTTCAGACTTTCAGAAATTCAGCTGGACCCATGGGAAGGGTATTTTTAATACCTTGCATAGAGAAAAATTTTTGAAACCTATTTATAACTGTATGTTAATGAAAAGGAACAGTTTTCAAACTCACTTTAAAAGGGTACATTTAAAAATAGAGTGGAGCTTTATTCCTGGTCTTTTCTTTTTCACTGAAATAATAAAACTTACAGTAATGACATTTGTCTTGGAGAGAAATACCTCTTTGTACCAAGACTAATGCCAGATTGCTCAGTATCTGAATGATTTCTGGATAAAAAAGAAACACATAGTGTACATCTAACCCAAATCTGCAAGCCATTTATACTTCTTAATGTGATAACATTTTCATTAAAAGAGACAGGATGTGCACACATCAAAAATTGGCTGTAATTTGTCTGAATGCATTTTTTTTTAAAGTGTGATGGTTTCCCATTGATCTCATTTCCTACCAAGATGTAATTAAAATATAAATGCGGAAATCAGAATGAACTTGGAAGCAGTTGAACAGCAAGGCAGCCTGAGAGCAGCAAAGTTGAGGTCTCAAATAAAAATGATGTATTTATGAGTGTATTTTTAGTACGCATAGATGAAGAATTTCAAAGCAAATTAGAGAGTTAGATACATGTTCCATCTAAAATTAATATACAAGTATTCAGGTGTAGACTGCATTTTATGAGCTTCCTTTCAAAGGAATCCAGGGAAATATATCAAGGACTTTATGAAGAGCAGAGTTGTATAATGAAAGTAGGCAGCTAAGGCAAAAGCAAGGGGGCTAAGAGAGCTGTTCCACCTTTTTCACACACAAAATGGACTCCAGCTTTAATGAGGAACTTTTTATCCCATATTTCTGCAGAAGAACATTTTTAGGAAACATGTACTCAAATTAATTTGAAACTTTTGTCTTTCTGATTTTTCAGTCTACTAATTGGGCCTTGACTAAGTTCTAACTACTGATAAACTAATAGGTTTGATGAGCTATAGCTCAGCAATTACCTTTTTATAGCTCAGTAACTACCTTCCACCATGGAAAATACCTGCTAAAGACTACACTCCCAACCGGAACAAATGCATTAAAAGATCACTTGTGTAGCCGGTAATTCTTGGGCAATTACAGAAAAGGCCTAATGTCAAAAACATCCAGCTCCACATAAGTCAAGATCCAGGCCATTTTAACCCTTCTGATGAATTGCTTTAAGCTTATTTAATATTAATCTTTACACTGTCAGAAAATAGTGAAGCACCTCTCCCACCCCGCTAATAAACATGAAGATTTGTGGACAGAGTATGAGGGAATCCATAATCATAGAAAACATTACTGTTATCTTACTTCAGCTCTCTTCAGCATCTCCCACTTATTAAGTATCTTCATGGCAAAAACCTTATCTGCATTTTTCAGTTTTACTACTGCAACCTGGAAAACAGAAATGACAAGTAAGTAAGTTACAACACAGAAATGGAGATTGTTTTCATTTTTACCCAATCTTGCAGTTTTGGAGTTTTTTCCTGAGTGTTCTGGACACATTTTTACTATGCACATAATACCACACCATCGAGAGAGAAACACCTCAACAATACAGGAAAATTCCAAGTCTATTTTAAGCTTTCATTATGTATCACACTCTCCCTACATGTAATTTTTTCTAGGTGACCATCAACGTAAAACTGGTATTTCTCAACATCACACTTCTTGCTCTGTCATACTGTCAGGAAACTCTCTCTGGCTCTATGCTTTATATTCCTGGGCTTCAGTCCTACACACTAATTTCGGCTACAGAGCCCTCAAGAAAAGGTAATGGCATGGCAGATTCTAAGTCAAGATAAAATAATGTCTTTTTTATTTAAACACAAATAAAACTGTACATTTGCCATAAAGCAACTTCCACTCTTGTCTGAAACAATGCACTAGATTTTCTTCAAAGATAGTATGACTTCACATTTTTCCACCTGAAGTTCAGTGACCTCTTTATTATGTCTGTTGTAAGCAGCAGGGAAACAGCAAAATGCACAATTTCTAGAGAAGTAAAACTTAAGAAAACAAGCCTGTCCAGCTGTCCCTGTTCCCCTCATAGCTTCTGAAACATTAGATGCCAGAGGCCTCTGTAATAATAAATTAACGAAGTTCACTGACACCATCCTTTTCTGAGAATATTAGTTTTGTTTAGCTATAATATAAGCTAACACAGAATATTTTTAGGAAAGAGGGAGGGAAGAAGTTTACACAAACTTGTTTCCACAGTTCAGGCTTCCCTGGGTATGGAAAGCTCAGTGTCTTAACCAAAATGAGTATGATAGTGCCACAAACTCAAAGCTGCTGGTCACAAGGAGACCAGCATTATCATCCCAACTATAGAAAAGTTCAACCATCACTACATTTTAACAGCCATTCTCCAACTATCCTATTCTGCCTCTTTCCTTTCAAAGAAATATTAAAGCTAAAGCAGATAAAACTTTATTTCTGTGTGCATCTGGTTACAAACCAACATGCTGTCACACAGATTATGATCATCTTCATCCTGCAGGCCAGTGACAAAAAAATATGAAGGTTGAATCTTACATTCCTTTCACCTCTTTCATAATCAGTAAACCAGCAGTGTGTGAAGAGAGTGATAACAGAAAAGAAAATACAGGATCAGACAATTTGAAGAAAGTGTCATGCAAACCTCTTTCAACCATCTCCAAATGTGTCATCAGCTGCAACAGCTTCACAAACAAGGCCAAAGCACAGGTTAAAGGATTGCGATACTCGGATGTCTAAACCAACATGTATCTCACAGTGTAGCTCTTCCCTAGCTCTGGATTCACAGACCAAGCAGCTGTCACTTCCCATATGCGCATTATCAGCCCTGCTCTTGACACTGCTGCCTTCTGGGGTGGCGGGGGGAGGGAGTGGCGGGGAGATAAAAAGAGGATATAAAACAGAAAGGTACTACATTTATTTGTTTAAACTAGTTTATGGACTGAAATTTTTAAAGGTTACCTCACATAAGGTTCAAGTTCAGATTTGGAATCCCTTGAGGTATTGTCAGATTTGAAACGCAAAAATGGATTATCACTTTGGCCTATAATATAATAACTTTAATTCATAAAGAATGCATGCCCTGCTGTGCAAGGTAACCCAAGACTGAGAATCACAATTTTTTTTTTGAGGGAAAGATGAATCTTCTGCTGTGGTACATAGCCTGGAGTGTGGATTTGATCTTGATTATCATTTTGCTTTACTAGCTAAATCTTAGATAGAAGCTCTGGTAAGCCATTATCTGTATCAATTTCTAATGAGAAATGGCAGGAGGAGAAAGCCTTAACATTGCACTTAGTGTTCAAACTGTATCCTACATAACCTGGGTGACAGGAACACCCCCAATGATGCAGCCTGTGGTATGAAGCTACAGTGTGGTTGTGCCCCTGATGCCTTAAATGGCTACCTAGAAATAGAGACTAGACAGGAATAAAGGAATAAAGGAAATATTTATTTGAAAGGCCTTCAGATGTACACTCTGGGGTCCTGCCTCAGTGGATCCCAAAATGGATGACAGGTCACCAGTTCTTCACACTTTTATATCAGCATAAATTCACCAACCAGAACCCAGCCAATGATGGAATTTCCCCAAGCTTGCCTCCCTCTCCCCAAGATGATGGTTTACAGTTCTTGGGCCTAGGACGGTCTGGGTGTCCTTGGAGAGCGAGCTGGAGAGGCTTTGTTATGTCTGTGTGAGCATGAGAGAACAGCACTTAACGAGCTACAGGAAAATTCACAGCTACACTAGCAGTACAGGATTTGAAAAATCAAAAGTTAAAACAAAAAGTTAAACAAAAGTTAAAACCTAAGGCATCACCCTAAACACCTTTAAGGGTTTTGGTAAGATTGGAGGGAAAAATTAAAAGGCTGCTGCTAGAGCTGAGTAGCTGCTGCTGCCCAGCATGGAAAGTAAGTTTTTCCCCACCATTAAACACTGGAGTACAGGCAGCCAGAGGCATAAGAGAATACAAGTATTTCAAGGCCAGTTTCAGGATTTCATTTCTTGCCTGTAGCATGCTCAGTGCAGGGCTGTGTTATTGATAGTCTGCAAAGGACTTGGTTATTGGAAGACGCACAGTAACTGCACAGCTGCCTAAATTTGCAGTCTCCTATTCAGAATTGACTTGGACACAACTGCCAGAGCTACAGCACTGCTTTTGGTGAAGATTTGGAACACAGGCCTTCTTGTGGCATAAACAAGGGTTTGGTACCTTCTGCAAAAGTGTATCAGCATTGAAGAGTGACTAAAGAACAAAAATAGACTCGTGTTTACCAGCTGTGTTTACAATCAGTCAGAAGCTTTGTGAAAGCCATTAATGTTATTCCATATCAATAACCACCACACACAAAAGATCACAGACAGCATCATCATCTTTCTGCAATCACAGCATGTTTTTGGGGGTGTCTCAATGCTTTATGAAAGTAAATTGTAAAATGCTTATTCCAAGACTGTGAAAGTAAAACCTGACACTTCAGCAGTGAGCAGACTGATGTAGTTTCTAATTGTAACAAAAAAAAGTCTGAATCATGATTACAAGCCCAGGCAGCGTTTACATATACACAGAGTATTTACTACCTACACAAAGGCACAAATGCACACAGCTTTGTTTTGATCTTTTCCCTTTCCCAGTGAAGCTGTCAAAGAGTGAAGAAAGGGTAATCATCCTGTCTTAGTGATCCTGAAGCGTCTCGCTACCTGGAACTCCTTAAAATTAGACTTTTTAGAGGTTGGGGTTTTTTTAAATTTTATTTTCCTGTGAGCAGCCCCCCAAAAAAATGATTGGTATGTGCTGATGTAAACATCTTGGTTTAGTCAGAAACAGAGATTTTTCCCATTCTTCAAACCATTTTCCATATTTCCCATAAACAGCAGTATAGTTTGGCATTCTGTCAGACACCTTCTGCCCCAAGCTTGACTACTCTCTATGGTATTTGTCTGTACTTTTCCTTTGCTTAAAAAGCAATAGCCTTATACAGAAAAAAGCTAGGACAAAAACTATTAAAATTTAAATAAAAAGAGAAGGAAGAACAATAAAAGTAGAAAAGAAGATTCAGCATTGGTTTTCTTGTCCAGTAAGAACAAGCAGACAAGAATGTCACTGTTCATAACTGTATGACAAAATTTAGGACTAACCAGCTCATTCTCAAGCTACAAAAATCATCCTCTTCAAAATATCAACAATTTAACAACCTAATATTTTCTAGCATAAGCATGCACTGATTTTTTTTTTAAGCTACAACAGAATCAACTGAAAATTTTGGTATTAGATAGAACTTTCACTAAGCTGCTCTTTTATACTGCAGAGGGACACCACCAAGAACTGCTGCCCAGTTGCTTCACCTTTCCTAGCAGCGTTTTTCAACTCTCAAGTTTAAAGTCTTCTTGTTTTTAGTTAGGTTTTTCAAACCATGCTGCTCAAAGCCAGCACGATGAAACACTTGAAGCCCACATTATTAATTTTACCATGATAATCCTGCTCCACCCCCAAGCAAAACATCTGTGTTTTCTAAAGACAGCAATCTTACATAAAATTGTAAATAAGTAAATGTATGCATGCAGAGGGAAGAGGCATGTGAGTAATTTGACAAAAAGGAAGTCTTCTCAGAAGGCAGAAAAAAGGGTAAGGGGAAAAACAGAATTAGGAACAATGAACTCTTACAGTTATAAGAAGTAACTAGCTTAAACTACATTTTGTCTACATTAAACTTGTAAAAACAAAGTGGGAAATATTTCTTGACTATGCAAATTGAAGAAATTGAGTAGCGTAAAATCAAAATAAGAACAAGTCTGAGACTGTGCCAAAGAAAACTCGCACTAACTTTGTAGTCTACAGAATTTCAGAATTATGTTGATTCAGGAGACAAAAATTACCCCTCCCAGTAACCTAGAGCAACCTTGGTCTCATTTATAGTTTGCTGGAAAGAAAATACATTCTTTCAGTTTTCTTAATCTGCCTCAGTAAATACAAGTATTGTGCAATTTAATATTAATATAGTTTTTTGTGGTTTAAGTAGCAGTAAAATTTGGTGGTCCTTTTTTCAATCTTGCTCAGATATTTACTGGTTATTTTACAGGAAAATTATTATAAAACTTGTTTCCTTAGACAAATGTCTGTGTAGAACTTGTCTTTGCTAAGCTAGCAAGACATATATCCTTCCAAATATTTATTAAGCCCTACTTTAAGAACATAAAAACCAAACATCTTCACTGAAAGAACTTCAGTTTTCCCCTTACACAAGATTTTAACAATTAACAGAGTCATGCTATCTTCCTCAGATAAGGAATTAGAAAGAAACACTGTTCCTAGAAGAGGAGAACGAACCGATTACACAGACTGACCCCAGAAGAGGATGGGGAAAGTTACATTCTCACTGTTCATGGGATGATTCACCACAAAGAACTTCCTGAGAAAGAAGTACAGTTTCTTTGCGGTTTAGCTGCTGTGGAGTTCGATGCTGATTTAGCAGACAAAAATTACTTCTCTTAAAAACACAATATAAGGCAGGTTTCCTCTATGATCCTTCTGACAAGAAAGCACCAACATCAGTGATTTTTCTTATATTTAACACAATCTGTACATGAACTCAGCTGCAACTCCTATGGTAGCACTGACCAGGGCTAATCTTTTAAGCAGAAGTGTTTACATCAAAATGGAGATTGCAACATTCTCTGTGGCAGAGGTTTAGACTAAAGATAAATTATCCATGAGTAACTTCAGCCTTCAGTCTCCTTTATAAAGGAGCTCTACTCCAGATGGTGCAAAACCAAGAGTGACAAAGCAGCTAAATAAATACTACTTTTTTTGTTATTTTTACAGCTGCCCAATGATTATATTTGCACATAGGTATAGAAGTATGTAGGGAAACACGTTACAGTAAAAATTCTTCTTCCTTACATACTACCTATAGGAGTCTATTTTCCATAATCACAGCCTAGCAAAGACTGATTTTCACACAAGATGCAGACATGCAAGTGAACCTGAGAACAACTCTTCTCTGTCACATGCCAGAGCCTCCAGAAATCCTCTCCTATCAAAGAGAACTTCTATTTCCAAAGGCAATGAAGACTTTGATAAGAAAATCTTTTTCTTATTCTTTGGGTTTCAGTTCATGTGCATTTTCAAGCAGCATGGAGAACATCCTGCAGAAGCTTTACACACTATCCACATCTGCAATATATTTGACTATGAAAAACTCAAGGCACTGTTGAACATTAGACTGCTCTTCCTACAGTGTCCTGCATGAAAAACAAAGCTCATGCACCCAAAAGAATTAAGAGAAACAGGGCAGAAAGACAACATTTTTAATTTAAAGTTTCTTCAACCTAGTGATCAACAGACTTGTCTGGCAACTTCAAAAAAGAGAGAGCTTAATCAGGAGCAGTAAAAAATTGTATAGTTTGATAGCAGTAGGTGACTACTGAAAAAGAAAATAACATCTGCTGAAGTCCTTAAAAGAAATATAGGAAAAATATTCATACATTCATTAAAATAGCAGACTAAATGACAGAGAGATTTCTCTATGTTATTGGAATGTCAGTATCAATTTTTGGCTATTTAAGCTGATGAAAACTAATTTCAGACTACACAGTTATTAGGAAAATTAGCAATTATTACCTCGCTGTACCATCAGTAACTCACTGGCTTCTTCTACCTCCTGACCAGAAAGAATTAGTCAAGCAAATGATTTATCCTCAGACACTTGAAACATGGTCTCTTAATCCATGTGAACCTGCCTTCTCTCAAAATTCACAAGACTTAAAAAGAGCTGTCAACGAATGTATGAAACAAGATCTACTTGAACCAAACATTAGGTGGGCCCATAATATCCATTATGGTTAAATAATGTAAAAACTCTACGTCAGTGTATTGTTATTAAGTCTCTCCTCACTGATGCAGGTTTGCAAGAGAATTACTCAAACCCTTCCACCTCCTTCGCACACTTACCTCCCCAAAGGCTCCTCGACCAATCACTTTCAGAATCTCAAAATCTTCTTTATGTAGTCGCATCTGTTTCACTTTAGATGTAAAAGGTTTGGCTGAAACAAAGGAAAAAAAAAGAATCATTTTAAAAAACCCAAAAAACAACCCACAAAAAAAAAAACAACCAAAAAACAAGGTAACAGTAACACAAAATAGATTAATTCAGAGCCCTAAAAACAATGGATCATTTTGCTTATATTCCCATATATCCTAAAGGAATATAACGAAGTTTAAAGCTAGAAATAATGAAGTAAGAACTAAGTCAAAACTGCTGTGAGAAAAAGGTTTATGAAGTAAGCTTGCTTTTTGCCTTCTTTTAATTTAAAAAAATGGAGTCAAGCTGACTATATTTTTCCATAGCTTTTGAGTTCACAGACATCCACTGCCTCTGTGCTATATAACACTGGTTGCAAAAGCAAAGCATAATATAATGACTTGACATTGGACAATATTAATTTATTTGCCAATCAGCCAAACAATACTGTATTCAATGAAAAATTAAAATGGTGATGAACAGTAAGTGGAAGGGCAATACTGGCCTACACAATGCAATATTCCAAATATTATGCAATATTTTTTGAAAACGACTTCTTCAACACAGGGAACACTTAATAGTCAATTCTTGGGTTTTGGAAGGAAGAACAGTTACACTCAAGACATTATTAACACACTCAGTGAAAAAACGGAATCTATTTTCATGCTAAGCTTCATTTCCCTCATCTTTTCCCCCTCTTTTACAATATATTTGAAAGCAGTAAGGAAAATAATGCATTGTATTCCAGACAGGTACAACCCCAGCATTGTTTGCAGTAAAACAGTCTCAGGAGGACTATTCCCCTCTTTCAGCCCCATTTAGCACTACAACCAACCAGTCCTGGTTCATTAACACGTGCTCTCTGCATGCGTGCAAAACATCCAAGCTACTGATTACTCTACATTAAAATATATATAGCACATCCCTTGGTAAAAAAAAAAAAAGGAAAAAAAATTAAAACTCAAAGTAATTTAGCAGGAAAAGGAGTTCTTTCTAAAATTATTGTTTTAAAAGCATGTTCATACTTAACACAAATGAAATCCTATAACTAAAACAGAAACTTCAGTAAATACGGTTCATAAAAGAAGGTTGTATAATCCGTACTGGGATGGGTCTCAGAAACATGAAGTTCAATTTCTGGCTCAAAGGCAGTCTAGCTCAATGATCCCAAACAAGCACTAGAGATACCGCACCCAGTTTCACATCTACGGAACAGGGACAGTGTTTTTGTAACAGACACAGCACTGACCATCACATTCCTGAATCACAAAAAAACCAAAAAAGCACATTGTAAAGTCACCATTTTACAAGGCCCATAAAAACCTTATTAGTTTATGCTTTCAGGGTACAGGGGCCCATCTATGTCCATTTCCCTCGCTACAGAGGGTTATGGAATCAGTGCAGCTTTATTTGCAGGGAAGAGTTGTAACAGGCATCATATTGCTAAACAATTTGTTCAGAATAACAGTTCTAAACAGAAATGGGGAACGGTTTTCAAAAGCTCCAAAAGCAAATGACCCTAAGTAACAACCAAGTTAAATATACCTAGACAATACATAAGAAACCAAACTTAGGGTCTCCTAGAATTCAGTATTTTCTCTTTCTAATGATATGAAATAATCTTGCTAAACAAACCCATCATAATTATCAATTCAATATAGAATTTTAATATTAACATGGAGCCCTTCAAGGCACTACAGCATCCTTGTCCAAATGCCTACTGCCTTCTATTCAGCAAAGCAATTTTATAAACTGAGTCAAGACACAAGCTACCTGTAGTATTAATACCTAAAAAACTCCAGAAAACTTTTTCATCCTAGTACTTAAAGTATCTTTGTAAACCATATCTGAACAACAGCGATGCAAAAATGCAGGGACTTATGTTTATAATCTGTGTGTATATATATATGCAGCACACCCCCACTAATAGTAGAGATACAATAGATGAAAGCCTTTAAAAATTTCAGTGGTTCCAAACTCTGAACTTGGTCTCTTTTTTCTAAAATACTCAGATATCAGGAATCAATTCTCTACCAGGAATGACATCTGTTATAACTACAGGAACATCAGCTTATGATTAAGAAAACCCAGCATTTGGTCCAAATAGTAAAGATGCAGCCATATAACACTGAGATTTTCACTTTAGTTGATACTTTTACTTTACATTTATAATAACTTTATTCAAAATACTGAATTATAAAATTAAAATAAAAATTTATATTGCATTTTAAATACTTCTAAAACGTAATTTAAACAGAAATATATTACTCAAGTTCATGTAGATTCCCCAAACTGTCAGTTAATCTTTTATTCCTTAAAAGAAAGGTCTTGTGATAGAAAAAGTGATAAGAAAATGTACTGCCTTACTTGGACAGCCTGAGCTGTGCAACACTGACCGAATACAAATATTAATACTACTGACAAACACTACTGAACAAATTAAAACAAGCCATTAGAGCCTTTTAACTCTAAAAAACAACGGATTGAAAACAAACATGTCGTTCTCAACTTCAACATTTTTTTACCATTATAGGGCTGGCTAGAGTACAAGGCAAAATTTCTTGCTAATGAGCAACAGCATAGCTGTTTAAACCACAAAGCTCTTCCTCACTTTATATTGCAAGGAAAGGCCTGTCATTCTTTAATTATTACATTCTGAAATCTTCCAGGGTTCCCATAGGGACACTGGAAAAATAAACACCACTATAACTACTTCAGTAAAATAAAGATGACAAAAATAGGTTTGGAATAGGTTAAATGATTTGTAGTATCAGCATTAGTGGAAAAGTCTGTAAAACCTCCCTCCTCTTCAACTTTTTTATCACCTCTAGCAGAGACATCAATGTGGAGCCAAGCAGCCAAGATAGAGCCCCAGAAAAAAATAAAAGAAAAAAAAAGGGAAAGAAAAAAAAAAAAAAGTAAAGAATAATTGCCCTAGGAATGTGCTCCAAATAGCTTGTTCCATAAAAGGTCAATTTGCTTTATCATCAACGTTGTTTGTGTGCTGTGCAAACATCTGCTGCTCTTGTGGTAACAGCAATGTTAAGTATAGAAAACTTGGCCTGGCCTGGGGTCTTGGAAGGCCTCTCTCCAGACAGCATTTCATCCATCCAGCTTTCCAGACTAGGAGGTTAACAGGCAGACCTTTTGCAACCACTTTGGCAGTGTCCTACAAGCCTTACAGAGAGAGCAAACTGTCAGGGAATGCTTTTCAAAAAGTGCTCCAAGGGGTCCCTGAAAAGCAGCTTTGCAGGTAGACAGCCCTCATTTACACCCCTATCTCCCTAAACAGTTAACAGAAGTAAACAGAAAACAAAACCCTCTTTTTCAGCAGGAGCTGCTTTCCTTCGTGGTTGATACCAGAGTGACACACTTTCTTTGCAGATTTTTGAGAGCAAGAAGCACTATGGGCATTTCCTTTGGTACTTCATTCAGCCTACAGAAATATACAGAGGCATAGGTGATTTTTTACACACACACACATCTCTTTTCAAAGTTGCTTACCATGTGTGATACAGATTAGGGAGCAGCAGTTTGCTGTGCCAAAGAGAACTGTTCCTCCTCCAAACAAGGGGTAAGTGTGGGCAGCCTGTCTGCTGCCTCCTCATGCCGGTTTTCAACTCAGCAAGAACTGGAAGTTCATTATATAAAACTTTCAAATTTGCCAGGATGTTCTCTGTGGCCACACGGTGACAAGTCATACACAATGTTCGTGGAGGAGGCTGCTCTTAAAAATATTGTATGTTATCATTCTCTCCGGAGGAGATGGAGAGATAGGACTTGACCTATAAAAACTGTTCTATGAAAACACTTGGCCACTCCACCTGGCCAGTACTTCCGATCTCACCCTGCCTGGGAAAACTGCGCCACCACCCTCTTGGCAAGATTCCTTGCATTTATTCAAGCAATTACACATGGCAAGAAAAAACAATCTCACAATTCGCCCCCAGGGCAACCAATGTACTCATGCAGTAAGCTAAGCTGCTTTTTCAAACAAGGTGAACCTGTCATGACTATTCCTTCAATTAAGTTTCTGTGGGTCTTTCCCCACATTTTATGCTCTAGCCATTCATTCAATTTCAGCTTATAATGCATACAAACAAATAAAATTCAGTAAAAGGACAATACTACAAGTGTTAGAAATTTAGATTTTTTCCAGTTGAAATTTAACCAGAATTCCATCAGAAGTAACATGTTAAACACATAGATAAACACTCAGGAGGACTCTAGCTGCCAAGCCAGGCCCTGGCCCTGGAAAGGCATGACTTTATTATAATTACAACAACCATCCAGCAGAAGAGAGGCAAAACAATGGGCTCTGCAGTAGTGACACTGGGCTTCAACACTCAGTTTATCATATTTACAGTGGAGAAGCAATTACTAGCATTACTTACAGCGTATTTAATACTAAGGGGGTTATATTTTAAACTCTTGGAGATAAAAGTCCACCTTCCAAACTGCTGACACAGAGATGGCAGTGACATCCTTGATTAGTACCACAATTATAACGAATGACATCAAAATAGTAAACCAGCACTATTGGATGCTTTATTTGCAAAGTTAGTCTCATGATCCTGCCCTGCTCACTGTCCCTCCAGCTCCAAGTTTCTGCCTGCAGAGCTTGGGCAGGGCTAGCTCTGGAATTCAGATTTTGCCAGGCTAACCTGTTGGCAGGTTCCTTCTTCTCCCTCACCTGCCAGTGCCCCTTCCCCTCCCCAGGGCAGCACTGAAGGGAACCAGGGGTGCTGCAGGCACGGGTTGAAATTGAACCCAAGTGAGATGAAGATCATGCTGACTGTTAAAGAAAGTGCTGCAGGCCTGGAGCAGCAGTTGGGAATGTGCCCCCACAACTGATTTAAATAGAAAACAAAACATAAAGGGACAGTGTTCAGGAATTCCTCTTGGTGTGTCACTAATGCTATATTTGATTTTGGATAAACAGGCTGACTAACTCTGCTAAGACTGAAGACTGTGCCCTTGACTGACAGGTTGCAGTATGATATCCCTATCTGACTTCCCAAAGGAATTACAAAACATGCTTCCTTAGTGATCCAGGTATCCCACAGCAAACCCAGCCTTCTGCCCACTGCACTGTTCACTGTAAAATGCCATATCAAGCCAAAGGTATAGAAATTAAAAACTGTATCCATCAGAATTGTCAACAACAGTGGTGAAAGTTCATTCTGAAGGAAACAGATTGGGAAAGAAAACAATCACCACAGGAAACTAGTCACTTGTCACTTCAAGACAAAACCCCCTTTGCTTCACTAGCTGAAAGTATTTATTAAAAGACAAAAAGAGCTTCCTCTTGCAAATGAGAAAAAACACATAATCTAAGAGACTGCCACTTAATTGAATATCTGAAGAGTCTCTAATTCTTTCTAGTGCTGTCTTTGGGAGGAAAAAAAACCCCAAAATTCAACCAACCCAACAAAAAACCCCACCACAAACCCAAAGCAGAATAATATATTGACAGCTCTGTTTTTAAAAAGTGTTCTGCAGTTTTGAAATATCTGCTAAATTCCTGAAAGGAACTAAACAAGTGTTTCTACTTTACAGGCTCGATCCAAACCTAAAGTATTTATTTTCCACTGGCTTTTATCAGCTGTGATTATGAAATGTGTAAATAGCATTTTTGAGTTAAGACAGACCATAACTGAAGCTTTCAAAAAACTCCAGAAAGGAGGTGTGAGAGAAAACTACTCCCAAAATAAACAGTATTTCTCAAAACAAAGGGGAAGTCATTGACAGTCAGCAAGGCAGAGCATAATTTGAGAGGAGATGGAAAAGAAATCTCTCCTCTCCACCCACCTAAGGTTGGCAGAACAGCCAAGAAAGCTTTGTTGCAGTTTCTGCCAACTCTCTGGAGGAAATTGGGGTGAAATACTGTAGTCAACAGTGATAGCAGCTGAACCACAGAACGTTAGTCAAGGCAATGTAAAAAATGAAAGCCACAAACACCCTTCTTGGTTTTAACAGTTAAGATTCAGTTTTCACTCCCTCAGAACATTTTTAACATGTTTTCCCTGATGAACAGTTAAGTGCCAACATCTCTAAGTACAAGTTAAGAATCTGGCATTTTCCAGGAATGAGAAGCATGTCCAGAAATTCCTGTACTATGGTATAGACAGACACAATATTCTGGATCCTACTGTGTTCCCATCAAGGTCAAGTAGAGACCATCCAGACATCTTTGGCTACAGCTACCACAAAATATTCTTCAATGGCAACTTTAAAATCAGGGAGAAATATAAAATACCTTTCCCAAACATACTAGAGTAGTTCTGGTTTTTCCTTCCCCAGACTCAGATGAAAAATAATCCCTGTGTTCACAAAACACCCACTGCAGATCTGGACAACACTTCCATACCACATCAAGATATGGCCATTATTTTTTTATATTACCATTCTTTCTCGTCCCAAGAATTTCAGTAAACCACCCTATATTTAAATATTATTATACTAGCAGCAAAGTGAAATATTGAACTTTAATTCATCCTGCTGTGGATTGGAATTCTGAAGCAAGACTTAACTGGCTGTGCTACAAGACTCCTGTTCCACCTATTAAAGAGAATGGAAATGCTCTGGGAGCAAATCAAGAGCAGACAGGAAGAGAGTTTTGTGATATTTAAAAACTCTGAAAGGCTAAAACAAAGGAGAAGGAAGAAGGTGGCCTTACACTTTACAAAGCAGAACACTGCTTTGACTATGTCCCTTATGCTGTCCCAGAGCTGGAAACAAGTCAATTAAAATCACACTTCCAACAGTCAAGCTTAAACTTCACTTTCTCCAATATCTGACACATAACTCAATATGCTGGTATTTGACTGCCAAAAAATGGTGGACATCTCAGCTCTAAATAAAATCAACCAGACCTGTGTTTAGAATTACTAAATGAACTGAAAAATCATAATAAATCAGGCATCAAAAATTAATACTTTAAACAGAATTCTTAGTTCTTCAAAGCATTACTTTTATGTTAAGCAGATATAACACCTAGTCTGACTAGGCTCTTGAAAAAGAGCTGTTTGTGGAACACTGTGTGTTGATGAATATCGGAGGGAAAAAAAAATCAAATATTGCGCAATAAGACAGCATATAACCACACTTCAATGAATGAGGGGGGAAAAAAGAAAAGGGGAAGAAGAATATGTCAAGTAACAGCACTCCAGACACTCTGAAGACCAGCTACTTCTATAATGACAACTAAGGCCTGAAATATGTACTCTCTTAAAGCAGTTGTGCAGGTAAATAATTTTATCATTTCCTTTGTTCTGCATTTATGTTTCTGCATCCCTAATTAAAGAATTGTTCAATACATATTTGATTTATAATTCAAATAATCCTCTTAATTAAAATATAGAAATGAACCCTCTTTAGAAATTCTGGTGCATGCTGTACTAACATAGGAATTTTTTGCCAGAAGAAAGCCAGCAACTTTGGTCCACTAACAGAGTCCCTGCTCAGCTTCCCAGGTATTTCACAGCCCTGCAGAAGTCTCCATTTCTTAAGGTACAGAAAGGATTTTAAGGGATACTGCCTTACACTCCCTTCTCTTGCCTCCCCTTCACCTCAGAATTTTAATTAAAAGAAAATATCTATATAAAAGCAAATATACTGAGGTCAGACATTTGATTTTTTTTGCTGATACTGAGAGTCTCATTACATCCTACACAAGCAACTAACATTACAAATTTTTGCTTTTGAGGAGAAAAAAAGCTGTAAAAGCTCTGTAAAACTTAAAGCTCATTTAATCTCTTTTAATTAGTTAAAGGATATGCTCTAATCCTTGTGAGAAGGGGAGTGAGCAGACTCTCCACAAACTTTCCTCCCCTGAAATGACTCATTTGTGTAGCCATATATTCTTAGCATACACTTACACTTAGAACTTGTCAAAACGCACACCTGTCAAGTCTCACGCAGCGCACAAATCATTTGAGTCCTGTTTCACACCCCTCCACTACGGTGCTTTTCCCCCCAAAATTCTCTGCACATCCCTGCAGACACTTCCCACCAAGCTGCAAGGGCCTCAGAAGAAGGACAGTAATGCAGCCAAACCCAAACCCAGCAGGTAAACTCTTCTTCAGGATGTCACAGGCAGGTGCCCAGAGTGTGAACATGAACATGGACCAACACACCTGGTTTCCTCCTTAAGAGCATGGCATAAACCTGCTCAGAAGCACCTCATTTACTGTGCATTTCATTGACACTTGTTTCTATTTGCATTGCAACACAGCCCAAAAGCCCCAAGCAGAGCCAGAGAACTGGTACAAAGGCACACAATTACACTCCTATTTCTGCCCTTGGAGACAATACTTGTAATGAAAATGTTATATGAATTCCTGCATTCATGACGTTGAACTGAATTTCAAATATTAAAATAAAGTTCAAATTCAGAAAAGCAAAACCAACTTCAATATAATGTATGTCAAATGGAAATATTAAAAACTATAGTGAGCAGAAACTTGGTGTTGTGAGAAGGAATTTTGCCTAGATTAAAATAAGACTCATCTCCACAACTGTTTTTTATTGAACTTTCAAGTTTCCAGTCTTAAAAGAAGAGGAGACACCTTTCCTATGGCCATATTTGTATTGTAAGGATGGCAAACTACTCATTTGTTGCTCCTTGTATTTCAAGCTGGGTAATCCAATTGAACAGGTGCATTATTGTCTGGTTCTTTTGCACTAGCACAAGGATAAAAATTCAAATTCTGTAATTCAAAATTAAGTCATGTTTCAAGAACTGTTCTTAGTTTTGTGACATTCGTGGGAATTACGATGTCAACAGCAGCCCTTTATTACACAAACCACACTCCTTAACGGTCTCCAAAAATCCTAGAACTTCAGCACTCTTTCAGAGTTACCTTAAAACTAACGCAATTAAAATAATTAAAAAATTAATCATTTGAAAGTTCAGTACCATTAGGATGTAAATTGCCTGTAATAAACTTGATTTGGCCCACTGGAGAATAAAGACCATATCATAAAGCTTAAGTACCTAAATGTGCAACAGATCCAGCATTCTATTTCTCAGCTAAAATCATCTTCACCTTCTTCCTGATTAAGTGATCACTGCAAAATAATGCTGATTAAGATATTTTTATTTTGACCGCACTTCACCTCATGGCAATTTTAATCATTTTATCTTCAATGCAGCTGAATCACTAAAACCTGTTGCTTCTGCAAAAAACATCAATCATCCCCATCAATATAAATCAAACTTTCAAGAGAATCTTCGTTTTGAAGAAGACAAATGCATTTCCCAACACCTGTAACCAACCAACAATAAACATTTTCTGTAAGCAGGAAGTTCCTACATGAACTACATTTGTTTGTGAGCACACATGCAGGTGTCAAGAGATTCTTTTTTGCTTTGATCCAAACCTTCTTTGTATCACCAAGGCTGCAGTAAAGAATAATTCTGGAACCCAGAGGATGGATCTAATTATTTATGAAACCAAAGAGAAACTTGCACTTATTTTTTAGTAAGTATCTTGGTTCTGGCTTTAGGCACCCTTAATGCTTCTATTACCTAAACATAAAATATTTTCAAAACACCCTTTCAAGGCATATTGTTTCAAAGTGACCCTTTAGAACTCCTGATGAATCAAGTGAAGGGATTCACTAATGGTGCATCTGAACTGACTTTTGTGCTACTGAGCACATCACTTATTTCAGTATCCCTGTCAATGACAAGTCAGAAATAAGAGAGACCTCAAATACATGAACTCTCACATGCACATATTTCCAAGGCTGAGCCTGTATTAAGACTCATCTTTGAGTAATTTTCTTAGAAGATACAATTACTTTGTTGTATTTATCAACTTAAGATCAAAAGAGGAGGCAGCAAGTGAAATTAACAATCTTTCTGTAAAAGATTGATTGGTTCGTTCCAAACTATAAACTAGCCAAAAGAACAATGAGGCTCAATACAAATTGTTCTTCATCTCTAAATTCTAGACATATTTCCAACATTTTTTAAGCTTTTTTCCCTCAAATACACACAGGAAATATGCAGAAAAAATACAGACAGGTCTTATATGCATGTGATATGCTGGAGAAGAAATGTTTTGCAAGTTGTGATCCTAAATACATAAAATATCCACTGAGTTCTGAAAATTCTTTGAATGCTACTACCCAACTTTTATCTCAAAAGTCTTGTTTACTAGATACTTAAAAGGAAAAGTCATGGCAAGACAGAACACACAAACAAGTTTGAGATAACTAATGGGATAATACGGAAGTTGGATACATTTTCAGAAGAGCACAGAACACAAATTCATTAATTTCTAAAAACCAGCAGTTTTAAGGAGAGAGTCATTTAGTTACCTTAATAAATCAACCCCCACTTCAGAAGAAGGTAACATACAAAAGTTTTAATTAGTGCTTATAATTTTTAAAAATTATCAATCTGGACATTTCATAAAAATGCTCAAATGGAAACTTCAACTCTAATAAAAATAGATTCCAGGGAATAAGACATTTTGCAAATATAAATCAGAATCGAATCATAATCAAAATGGATGCTAGAAATTCATTACCCTTCACTCTGAAATTAGTTTATAGAAGGTTTGTTCTATGAAAAAAGTACTTGCAGGGACGTGAATTCAAAGGTCACATTTTTACAAATGTCTTGTTCCACAGACCCCAAAGGAGCAAGTTAAGAAGTAGTTCACAGTAAAATGTAAGCAAACAAATGTTTATTTTTGGTATGGATAACTTATCTTCCACATGGTATGACAAAATCTGTTTTGCTAATTATTTCATCATCCTTCCCTGTTCAGCAAGAGTCCTCAGTTCAAACACCTGGTCATGACACCTCTTCTTTCTCCAGACTTGAGCAACACATTAAATTAGTGAAAGCCTAACAACAATCTGAAAGATGGTCAAAACTTTCTCTGAATTCTGTGAATTTTTAATACTTTTCCATAGCAACATACTACTACTGAAAATGAAGTTTAAGTGTAATGAAGCATCAAATAAGTATATGGAATTAGTTGTATTTGAAGGTATGGGTCATGAGTGCATCCATCCATCCAGTTAATAGAGTTTGTTACTTTTAAACCCTTTTTGGCAAGTGGGTCAAGTCCCAGGTGAAACCTAGATCACTTCCATTACAACACAGTGCACTTCCAACCTATTACAAAAAAACTTGAAAACTGTAACATTTCCCTTCCCACAGTCTGAACATTGCGGGCTTTTTCTGATCTCAAATCCTTAGCAAAGTGTGGCAACTCCTACCCTCATTAACACCTATGTTTAGATTGTTAGACTGTATTTACTCAGAATTTACCACAAAACATGCCTATTAGTTTTTGCTTGGTTTCACAACATTGGTCATCAAAAAAAAAAATTTTCTCATTTTCAAATTCTCTAGTTACATCTTAGTAAATAAAACTGATTTCTCAAACTAATGTCAAACATAAGGGGGAAATGAGCATTCAAATGCAATACATGCAAGAATTCCAAGTGCATTTCCCCCAACAACTCCGACTGAACTCATCCACAACTGATGCCTTTTCATACTTATCCACGCATTGCCAACTTTCTACTCTATAAAAATATTTCTTTCCAACCAAATCTTTCTCTATTTATCATAAAAATATAATATGCAACTGATTGTTTGAATATTCTCAGTTTATCTCAAAGTGCATTCAAAAACCATCTGTAGAGTAAAAAAAACACACCTGGAAAACCTGAATTCAGTCCGGATATGGTAACTACTGTAAGCTACTTTAGCAATATTCATTCAGAGGAAATAGGCTGCTTATCTAGCTGCTGAAATGGAAAGGACTCTTTCATACAATAAGATATTCTGGGATTATTTTCTTCTTATTTTTCAAATAATGATGGTGTATAAATTAAAAATTTTATATCCAGTAGCAAACGGAAGGCTGGTGTTTACAATAGCCATTGTGTACATAGTCCATAAAAAGCAAACAAACCAGAAGGGCAGAATGCAGTCCTACAAAGACCTGTAACAGAGGTGGTACTCAGAAACATTTGGGTTTCATCCTCTAGATTTACAACTGCTCTCAGAGAGATGTGGGTTTATAATTAAATTAATAATTTTGACTAAGCATCATCACTACCACCAAGATCTGTTCAACACAAGTATACATTAATTGCTGTCAGGAAGGTGACACAGATTGGAAAGAAGCATCACTCCTGCAGTCACAGCACGTGTGTCTGCATCCAGGTGTCCTCATACCTTCTACCCTTCACCTGACTTGAATCAGATGTGACTCAGTGGAAGATGTTTCAAAGACAATTCACTTTTTGCATGCTCTGTGAAGGTAAGTGGGTGGCAGGAGAAGATTCCTAAACCCACACAGCCTGCAACAGCAGCCTCCTTACTTCCTAATCCCAAGGCAACACCCTGGGAACCAGCCACAGGGGTGGGAGCAGACATCTGCCCACACAGGTGCTGTAACTGTGACAAAACCTTTAACTCGGGCACTCCAGTCAAACACAAGGTACCACTAACAAAAAATCAAGATTTATTACTCACTTCTGCTCAGAGAATTACTTCTGAGGATTTGTTCTTTTCCTGTTTTCTGGGTCTTTTTTAATCAAGAGTCTGTGCCCAGACTCTTAGTGGAACCAGCAGATACAACTGCATGAATACTGAGTATTCCCTCCACATCTTTCAGCAAATAGATAAATACACAAATATTTTGCATAAAGTTTGGGCAACTCCAAGGATAACAACTTCTGATTTACTGTTTCTTCTGACATACAAATAGAGAAAAGATGATTCACAGGAAAGTGAGATCTCACTCTGTAAAGATGAGAAATCTTTTTCTAGGAACCTGACATCCACAGAGTATTTCTCCAAGGAAAATACTTTAATACACAGTAATTTTAGAAATAACTGCAACGGGTTTTCAACATGTCTTGGGCCCGAATTCTCAGAAGAATGCAAGCTTTTAATTTCTACTGAAAACAACAGGACACCTGTGACTGCATAACTGTGAACTCCCATGCAAACTGCCAGCTTCAGACAAGACAGTTCAGAGTTGTGACATTTACTTGTGTACACAAGGGCTCATTACAAAAGAAAGGAAAAGAAAGAACATTTCAGAGAATGAGAATGGAGTATTCCCTTGTATACTAGAAAGACGTCCTAGTCCCTAAAAAGGGAGTAATGAATATACACAACACCCTCAACCTCCACACTTCTCTTTTTGTTTGTACTTCATTTCAATTTTTACTTAATTTACACAGAGGGACAGACAAACCACAATGACAGGGAGCATCTTAATATGATATGTCATCAGAAATGTTCAATGTATTTATTTTCTTGCTTTTAATTGTGACTGTTTCCTGATTTAATAAAACAGGTATTTATATACATTTAACCACAAAGGTCTCACCTTTCAATGATAACATAATTTGAACTTAATATATAGAAAGATCATATATTAGAGTGAGTTTAGTTCTGTATGTTAACAATTACTACTTCTTCATGTCTTGTTTCTGTAAAGTTATTTGGAGCTAAGTTTAAAACGAAATTACTTTCCTATAGTTTCTGAGTATTTCTAAGTACATCTCTCATATCTTTTCATCAAACAGCAACTTACCCACCTAACTTACAGTGAAGTTGTTGGGATCTTCAATATCAAAACTCACCCAAAAATCAAGCTTTCTCAGATGATTTCTAAAACCCTTGCTAAAGTTCTTTCTACTGGAGTCAGATACTGCATGTTCTAGTCATTATGAGTTTTCCCCAGCTGGGATTTTTTGTCCCCTCCCTGTGTTTTCTCCATCAGTCATGGTACAGTGCTTCCCCTCTATGTGTTAATCCACAAAGGATCAATATTCATTGCAGAGATAAATCTTACTGCTTTCTCCCTTATAAATTTCAAATAACAAACCTCTCAGTTCTATTTCAAATGTCAACAGAATCTCTGGCTCAACACAACAGCTAATTTAAATCAACTACTTCTGTGTGTGAAAAAGAATGGAAAATGCATTTGTTTCAACCCAATACTAGCACTTGATTTAATTCATGCTCGAAGATGGTAGCACCAATATAATCACTGTAAGTAAAAAAACTGCAGAGATAAACTTTTCATCTGTACTGTGTTAAGGTAGTTCTTAACAAACCTCACGATAAATGGATGCCTTTTCCTTAAAATTCTTCTGGATCTGCAGAAGAACCCAGCTTGAACTGGAGAAACTGTGACTGTCAGTAACTTGGGTTGCTAGTCATTGAAACAGACCACACTTGCTTTAAGTTTCTCCTCACTCTTACCAGCTGGCAGTACAACTTGCCCAGGCTCCATCTGTTAAGATAACAGCTACTCATGCTGCAGTGTTTTCCCCAGTTACAATTATTTTAGTACATTATAGAACAAATGTAAATTCAGTATTTGTGAAAGTGACTGGACTGGTAAGTACTTGCTGTCTGAAATAAGGGCAGGGCAGGTCTCCCACCATGCACTGACCAACATGCGTGATCTGAGAGACATTCCTACATTTCAGACTTTTTGGGCTTAACCAAGTCACAAATATCTCTGCTGATGCCAATAAAAAGATTAAATAAACAAGAAAATGCATTAGATACACTTCAGTCAGCAAGGCCTAATGAAATTTACTCCCAAGGGCTTGAGGAAGTAAAGAAAGTAATTTCTGATTCATTAGATATTCTAGTCTAGAACACACAGAGAATGACCACAGCTCCAGAAGATCTAAAACGAACAAAAAAAAAAAAAAAAGGACTTTTTGTTTTTGTAAAATCTAAATTCCACATCCAAACCCACCCCCTGAATATATCTGTCCTGCTGCCTGAAAGCACAGTGGCAGAATTCAAGCTTGACAGATGAGTGGCACTGCAGGATGTTGACAGGTTACTGAAATTAGCAGTCTAATCACCAGGGGACTAAAAAATGTACACTCTCCAGCTGGAAGTCAACCTATTAACTTCCAGCCATGTACAGTGAAGAACAGTGGGTGGGCTGAAATTTGCTTCCAGTGAGCTGAATCCCAGTAAGCAAACAAGCAGCTGCACTCAAAAGGAAGGAACAGTGACAAGGAAATTACAATATAGGTAAGTGAAGGGGCTACAGCCAAGCCTGCTCCTCATCTATCCTCTTTCCATGACAGTCCATAGATAATATGGAAGAGTTTGTGTTATCTGAGTAATCAAAAAATTTATATCTATATGTGTATGTGTGTACCCTCACATAAATATAAATAAATATATTCCACATATAGATGTGCATTCCACTAAATGGAAATTTCCACAGGAAGGGCATACCTGTAGGTAACACCAAGTCTCTTAAACCAATTCATTGCCTCCAAACAAATCTCAACAAATAGGATCACAAAGGGAGAAAATAATTTTCAAATTTAGATGCCTTCTTGAGTTGCACCATCTGTTTTCTATAGGAGATGAAGGGAATAGCTTGAAACCACCCCAATATCTGTTGGAGGGACAACACAGCAGAGCATAAGCAATCCAGAAGGATGCTGGAATGAGCTGATAATAACTTCCTTCTCCAAGTGAGAGAGGAGCCAAGAAGGGCTATTAATGGTGTTGTGGCTTAACCCCAGCCAGCAACCAAGACCTTTTTCTCACCAAGAAGGAGGGGTTGGTGGGTAATGTGAAATTCAAGAGCATCCTTAGCTGCAGAGACAATGGAATGGTGGAGTACTTTAAACAGTAGATGGATACTTTTTTAGTAAGAAAAAAACCTAAAATCTTCTTCTGAAATGTTCCTTTCTCTCAAAGAAGCACCTACATTCCTATGAATCTTAACACAATTACACAGCCAGATGAAGATATTTATAAGTAACTTACAGAACCCTCTGCTAGAAAAGTAGTAAGGAAATAAAAAAAAGGACAACAAAACAACAGATGTCTCAGCAGACCTAGGGATGAGAGCAGCATTTAATGAGGTCCTCTGCTTTATAAGGCCCCAAGTGAACCCAAGCACAGTGAAGGCAATTTTGAAGCACTCTAAATGGACTTCTACCCCTCAGAGATTAACTGAAAGAAAAAGAGCAGATTTTAGGGTTTGATGGGGTATTTTAAATATAGGTTTAGCTGTAAGTCGGAAATGTAAGCAGAAGGTAATGAAGAGAAGCAGGATCATAACCTAACAATGGAGATACCAAGTTTTCAACTAAATTCTGAAGGCAGCAGGAAACGGAGGTACAACAAAGCCTCTTTTCTTGTAATGGAACATGCTCCATTTTTTTTTGGACACCACAAGTACAGTTCAGTGTCACCACTAGTGAGTTGTATCTGTTCTTAGAGGATCTAGTACACCTGAAATGCTGCAAGGGCATGTGGTGCTCAGGAAATACAGTATCAGTGGAGAACCTAAGATAACATGGTTAAGTGACACAAAAGAGCATTATAATGCCATTATACTGAACAGAGTCAAACAAATCTCTACAATATATTAGATGTGTATCAATGTTCATGGAGAAATCCAAAGAAGAGTTGAGACCCTTGTGCTATGTCCAACTTTTAGAAGACAACTAACTCAGATGACATCTTTTGGGCTGTAAAACAACAATGGACATTCCCAAGTTTGAATGCCTGTACAACTGCAAACGAGCTTACTGTATCTGAAAGAAATAAGTTTTTGCATCTGCTTAGTATTATCTTTTTTAGATTTAAAATGAGTCTATAAGTTGGATATTTTCTTGAAAGATTATGAACTATTTCTGAAAATACAGTGGATTTAAACACCAAAGACTACACCAAAGATTTAAAGAAAATGTAAATATAATTGCCCAGACACCACACACAAGAATTTCCTAATTAGTAGCAGTAAGTTTTACTTCATTCCAAAAACTGACCCATACCTCAGAGAATACTGACTAGTAAATTAACCTAAACTTAGTGTTCAAAAATAAAATCATATCTCTCTCTGCAATGACTAGAATCTATGAAAGATGTATACAAAAAAGCCATCAAAGGAAAAAAAAAACACCTTTCTCATGCCTGAAGTCTCATTTACTGTATTCATTATCTGCACTTAAAGAGAAAGTACATCATGGAAGGAACACTGCGAAAATATATTTATGCACAGTTTCTTCTTGGAGACCATCCAATGTCTTTTGGGTTTGCTTTGTTTTGGGTCTTTTGTTGATTTGTTGGGGTCTCTTTAAAATTTATTTTAAGGAACTAAATTCTATCTTCCCTCTTTGAAACACTGGACATTGGAGCTTTCATAAAGGGCTGAAGAGATTTAAGGAAGTGCTCATGACTGATGTCACCAGGATGCTTCTGAGGGCATTTCCCCATATAATCTGCATGATCTGCCATTTTTCCCACTACCTAAAGCCAGGTAGAGAGAAGGAAACATTACCATGACTTACTGGAGTTATGCAGGTTTATATGGTGAAATTATTTTATTGTTTAGCTCCTTCCCTAATTCTTTCCTTATCTAATATAGGCAGTGATAAAAATCTCCCCTGAATCCTGCTGGTGTGCCTCCAGGAAAAGGAAGTCTTGCTTTGTTCCCCATCCCACAAGTCCTGAAGTACACGTGACAGAGAAAACAAATTTTTGCTCCATGAATAGTAATTTCTCTCACTGACCAAGAAACAAACATTTTGTACTTACTCAAAACTGCAAACAGCCATTTATCAACTTGCACATGAAATAATTATTTCCTGCCCAATTTTATTTAAGAAATACTTAAAATGCCACATATACACATGCACAGACACATGAATTTGTTGTCAAGATAACGGGCCTGAATTTTTCAGAAGCTGAGAGCAGGGTGGCAGCCAAGATTCAGTTCTCACCTGATATTCTCAACAGAAACCCATGCATGTAGTTAAGCACAGCCTGTAAACAAATTTTGAACTGTCATTTCGAGATCACATTTTGACTTACGAAAATAACATATTGGAATACATGAGTGGTTGAAAACATTTAGGCAAACTGGATCATGTTAGGATCTAGGAGGAATTGCTCTGTAATAGAACAATTTTAATAGAAAAAATCTCAATGTTTTGCATTATAAAATGACCTTATGACACCAAACAGCAAACCTATGTTGTAAGGGAAATCTTACCTTATTTCTGCCTCATTCAAGGAGAAATTTTAATGTGTATATATATATAGTTAAGTAACAATATAGCTATATTATTTCCTAAAATCAAGAGTATATTCACCCCACTGAATTATTCATTGACACAAAATCACAATATAAAACACAAAGATACAAGGAATGGGAAGAAAACGTTTTTCCCATGGCAAAAAATTATCCTTCCCTGACAAGATGCATGAAGTCTTGTTGAGTTCATTATGTAAAAACCAGGATTTCTCCTTGAAATTTTCTCTTGTAACACACACACAGCCCCCAGTATAAACATGTCCTTTCATTCATGAGACAAGAACATTTCACTCTATTTTTGAAAGCTAAATAGTTAAAGACACCATAGAAACAAGGCAGCTGTTATTTAATCAATAATAACAGGGGACTGTTACTGACATGACTGATGGCATTTCCTTCCAGAGGAAATAGGAAATCCATCTAAAAGAAGATTCAATTTCTTCAATTGCTTGCCACCTTCTTTCCTTTTAGACAGTGGCTTCTGCTACTCTCTCCTTTTCAAAGTCACCTTATTTTCTCTTTAAAAGTGCCAAAGTACCTGACAGCAAACATAACTAGGCTGGATAGCAACCAAGGTGACAAATCTGTGACCGCAGTGTTCTCCTGCCCTCCAGCCCCACACCAGGCTGCTGCTGCTGCTATTTGTATCATTGTGTGCACACACAGTAAACACACCCTTCACATTCTGTTATGCTAAAAAAGGTGATAACCATTTCCTTGCTTCTAGCTCAGCTTCTAAAAGAGCAGTATCTTCTCTTTAATACAAGTAATTAAAAATACCTACTTGTCACACCACCATTTACTCCAATGATATGCATTTAAAAAGCCTCTAGTCTAAAATCAGTCTCAAATGAAATATATACTAACTATGTTTTATGGCTCTGTAAGCACATTACCAAACATTCAGGATAGTCAATCCATCAATTAGGGTTTTATTTACTTAAATCTTGATTAATTTTTTTAACATTTTAATCCATAACTCATTGCAGACATCATACAAGATAGAATCAAAAGAAATAATCAAGTACCAATTTAACCTTTAAAGATATAAAAGATAATTAGACATCCATTTATTTTTATGATATGTTGTCATTAAGAGATGTAATATGCAAAGTCATGTACAAATACAAATAAAGTGCTAGCACTCCTGTTAGTACTCTAGAGCAATATAAATGCTTTTAGTACTGGTTATAAACAAAAGTTACCAAAAAGTGAAGATGAAACACTGTATTTTTGATTGCCTTTTTTTAATTAACCTCCTCTAATCTCAAACAAATAAATAGCTGAAATACCCAAATTTACATGCTGTAGACCTTTTTAGCTGCAAGAAATTTCTCCCAGGGAGCACTCCCCAGCTACAACTTTGACACTATGGAGCCACTCTGCTGCAAAGGCTGAAATAAAGCAAGTATCACCTCCATTGTAAAATAAATGGGAAAAATTGCCTTCACAGCACTAGCTGGCCCTTTATCTTTCAAAGTTTCAAACCAAACTTGACAACAGTGATATTGCCCCTAAAAGAACACTTAGACATAATATAAACCATCTTTTCCCAGTACTGCCTGCAAGTAACTCCAGAACTTGGGTCCAGAAAAAAAAAAGAAAGAAGCCTCCACAAAGGAGTTAACTGTTCTTCTATGGGAATGTGAAAAACTGTAGCTTTTTCTGTCTATTAAAGTCTGCTATTCTGTCCTAGGAAAAACTAAAATATAACACAACTTAAATATAATACAAATAATATACTTTTGATCTGGAGGCAGCAAAAAGACCATCAGATTTTATGCCCAGTGTCACTCTTAAATAAAGTTGGCAGAACTTCCAAATCTCTTCAGAAGCTCATAACCTATTTTTTTTACCTCCCTCTATAAAATTAGCTGCCATCAAGTCAAACTTTATTTGGAAGAAATGTTGCATACTCTAAACTTCCCTAGAATAATCTTTTTTGGTCTACAGGAAGTTGATTACAACAAATCCACACTTCATAACAGTTGCAATACCCACACAAAATAATAATTTGTGAGCATGTTAAATATTACATGAGATGAAAACTCAAAAACACTCTAGTTAAAAAGTTATTTTCAGTCTGAGACAGCCTACAACTCACACCTGCAGGAACACAACCACTTACGGCAAAGTTTTTCAGAACTCTACACATCCAAATAACCAAATGAGAACGCATCACTAACATACATGGAGACACTGCGAGGTTTGATAAATAAACAAAATTATTGACTATCTAATGAAAAGCATCAAAATCAGCTGGCTGTTAAGACAGTGCTACACTGATGAGCCAGAATATGTATTTTTGCCCCCCATGTAAATTTGGAGGATACTTGCCATGAAATCACTACAGCAATGTACAAACCTTGGATTTCTGACCTACAGCATCAGACCAACCATAGCCACGGAGGCACACAATCACATAAGAAAAGCCAAGAGCTGCTAGAATTTCAAGCTGATAGTCTAAATTCAGCTGTCTATATACACCAGCTATTCAAGTCAGCATATAAATAAAAGAGAATTTAGCTTTCTATGCCTGTGTGTCTAAACTCAGACTCTGTGTACCTTGCACGCAGTGATGCAGTAACACATAAATGCAATAGCAGAAGTCATCAAGCCACCACAGCACAGAGCTTGCTAATAACATTTCCCCACTAACAACAGTGAAGATGCTCTGCTAGGATGAATTTGGTAGCACAAGACCCCCTGCTTTATATTGTAGCACACTATTTTCTCCTGACACTCAGGCTGGATGGGGCTCTGAGCAATCTAGTCTTTTCAAAGGCAATGCCCATGGAGGGGTTGGAACAAGATGATCTTTAAGGTCCCTTACAACCCAAATCATTCTAAGATTCTATAGTGTCCTCTGACTTTTTAGCTGTTTTTAAAAATAGGCAGGTCCTTCACACATCTCTGCACACTTCTCACTCTTAATGTACACAGCTGATCACTGTGCAAATGTAGCTTCATTTTGCCCCACTTCTACCCTCATAGTATTTTCAATTGACAATCATATTAGCTAGATTTGAACAAAGTAATTTGAGCACCCATTTGTTAAAACAGCCTGATTCATTCAGGAGAAATAGCAATTTACAGTTGTCAACAACAGGTCAACCTGAGGCAAATGCAAAGTTTAACTAAACAGTTAATGTTTGCAATGTAAACTGCAAAAATTTGATTTAGTGTTCTCCCTGAAAAGAGTGTTTTGACCTTCCTATAGTGATCAGAAGTGAATGTTCAGAACTGAGCAACACTTCAAAGGAATGGGGGAAAGCTCCTGTTATACCTCAAGACCACAGAAAACTCTTTTTAAATACAGATACATCAAGGACTTAAACTGCTCAAAAAGTTGCTTTAACTACTTGTTTCCTGGGGTTTCTTAATTATAATATGAATGACCCCATGAAAGAACACTTCCAATAGGATGTTATTCCTTGGTTATTGTGAGGACTTCTCAGCTTCCTTCCTGCACTCTACAAGATCTCATGATTAAAGTTGGGTGGTTGACCTGGAAAATTCTGCCTCATGTGATAAGACATTAAATTTCAAAAAAGACACAATAGCTAAGCACACAAGCCTTCTTTCAAAAAACACAAAGAACACAGAACTCTTTTTGAATAGGCTTTATTGCTGTATTAATAGTTGAAATGCAGAGCAGCCGAGGGAGCAAAGCTCTCTTTTCCTCATTTGAACTCACTCAACTGGCACAGGATTTCTTTCCCACTCTCCCAATCCCTTGGGTCCCTACAAATCAAGACCAAAACAGGACCCAGCTGTCTCAGCTTCTTGTTCAAGCCCATTCAATTACAGCTGGAAGGCGGAATATTTCCTGGCACAACCTTCCTCTGGGATACTAACTCATGTGAACAAAACCTACAGACTGAGCAGGTACATTCACCCACTGCTGGCTACTGGGCTTGTTAAATGTACTTCCTGCACTCCTAGGAAAGTGCTTAAGTAGTTTCTGTTTTAATTAAGCACCAGCAAATGAATTCACATAATAAAAAAGCATTAACAGCAAAGAAACCATAATGATGTAGTTGTCCTGACCACCAATGAGAGCATTTTTCTGCCACTCAAAGCCCTGCAATCAGATTCTATAATCAAGATATAAATACTCCACTTGACAATGCCAAGCCTGTGCACAAGATGAGGTGCTATCAGAGAATATACACACAAAGCAGTTGTGTTAAATTTGAGGATTTCAGAGGGAAATATATCTTTGAACTTCAAAAATGTTGTCACTTCTATGTTTGCTAGCCTTCTCTCAAAAGATTTAGAAATATCTACAAATAAAAAATATCCAGTCACACATGCTCCAGAGTAGTCATAAGAATGTCATCCCTGTCTGTGAACATACAAGAGAATACTAGCCAAGACCTCAAGCTAAGCAACAGCAATATGTGAAAAATATTTCCAAATACAGAGTAATTCCAGTTATTTGAGTCAAAATAAAGGACGAAAATTCAATCCTTAGCACTTTACTCCTATTTAGACTGCTCTGAGTATTCACAAACAGAGTTGGGGATTGCTCTTACAAACATTCTTCAATGTATTTTTATTTTAGTCATGCAAAAAAATTCTTGAAGGTGAAAAAAGACAGATACACAAATTCTTTTCCCTCCTTGCTTCCATCTGCTGGTCAGACAAGTCTTCCAAGGCACTACTCTGTGGCCTCTGGATTGTGGGCACTGCAAAAGTTCACGAGTAACTGAAAGAAACTCATGGATATACAAACTTAAATGACTTTTCTGTCCACAAAAGTCGACAGATCCAGTAGAAATTATTTTTAAGTCCAAAAGGTAGAAAGCTACTATTAAATGACACCAAATACTGTTATTACTATTCCTATAAATAAGTATTTTCAAAAACTCTAATGAGACTTTCAATTTACTGTCATTACTTTAATATGTATTAAATGCAATGCCCCCTGTTAAAATGCATAGCTTTGCAAAACACCACAGCTTTCCTCCACACTCATTCAATACTTTAACCTCACAATGCTTTGTTAATGCATATTGGTAACAATGGCAGCACAGCAGAAAAACAATGCCACTCCTGACAACAGCATAAGTATTTGGTGCAATGTCTCCAGAGCTGATTCTCCAACGGAAGTTGAAAAAAGACATTCACCAACAATCTTTCTAAAGTGCTCAAAATCAAAACAAAACAAAAAAAAAACAACAAAAACAAAACAGGTCAGGAAAACAAAATAATGAAGCCACAACTTTGTTTCAACTGTCTACAGCCTATCCACAGTAACCAATACCAGACAAATACTACAATTGTGTTGTAATAAACTACTACATACATTTTTTTCCTAAAAATTAAAACAAACCAAGGACATTTGAAATAAGTATGTCCAGAAATATGTCCGTTCCAGATACATGCTGACATTAATGCTCAATTACAGTTTAAACATCATCTGTATTAACCAAAATATCCCATGCTTTCTTTGTGTCTAGTATCCATTTTCCTTTACAATTTCCTCTCTGAATACTGATTAGCTTCATTAGCTTCTATGCTAATGAAGATACGTGAACAAATAAAAGCTGCACAACGCAGGGAATCCAGCTCAGGAGATTCAGCTTTGCACTGATCTGTCAGCATGACTTTGTCAGGACTAGTAAAGTGCTATCTAAGAGCTGTTCCAGATATCTCAGAAGACCACTGATACAGAATCCCATAACTCAGGATTTGTATTGACTCCAAGCTGAAACCTCTCCCACTGCAAATTTGCTCTGTAACACAACTCTCAACGTTGCTGTTAGGATGCCTAAATGACCTTTCAAGCAACACAAGTTGTGCATGGTGGCCATACCATTTGCTTGTTTTACAAATACAATTTTAACAAGCCAAGACACAATATGATTATTACTAAAGGAAATCAGAATTAAGCACATTACATTTGGTATCTCATTTCCATTATACTTACTACCTCAGCAACATACCCCTTTAAAAGGCTTCAAGTAATGTAACATTTGAAATTATAATTTATGTACGTATAGCACCCATTAAGAAGCAAAAATGATTCATTAGCCCTGCAGCAGACAACAAAAAAATCAAATTAGCTACACAGCTCTGAGTAAATAACAGCTGCAGTCTTTTAAGAAACGGTCAGCTGGTGTTAAAATTAGAGATGAATGCTGCTCCTGCAGACCATAATGGGCATTACTCTTCAAAGGCTCCAAACACCAGCCATTGGATCAACAGTGAAATAGATCCTCAGTTCTTCAATAAAGACACCTAATGCTCACAGGAAACTGTTCACTTCAGAAATTTCACTAACATCATTATTATGTAGTCTAGACAAGAAAGAAATGAAGTTCAGCAACTAGATTATACTGCCAGTATTGTATGATCAGTGCACTCATTCTTCAGTCAGTGTAAAGTACATATCCATGTTCCAAACATGTATCTGATTATGAAATCCAGTTATCACTAAATGGGCTACAAAAGTTCACACAGTGCTGAAGATTTTATAGTTATAGCAGAAGTCTGGAGATTTTACCTTTTTTTTTAAATCCTATATGATCCTAGTCATAAATCAAAGAAGGTCTCACAATTTTAAATAAAATTTGAGATAGCCTCAGAAAGTCATGTTTTACCTGAATATTGCTTTCTTGCAATTACTACACTAAATAGCCCCTCTATGTGCAAACAACTGAATTTCTCATAGATAAAGCACAAATTAGGTAACATCAATATAGTACAAAACAATATTAATGTCAAATAAAAGGCCAAAGTGCAAGAATGGTAAGTTAATTGCTTCCTTCCCAAAATGCAGTACCTTTCCCACAAAGCAGAAAAATAAGGCAGGGGAGAACAAAAACCTAATAAAAAATGGCACAAGGCTATTAAACAGAAAGGAAACATTGCCTGGCTCAGTCACTGCCAGAGTGACAGCGCTAGACCCAAAAAAGAAACTTTAGCCTGCCTCTTGCCACCCTTCCCAAGGCTGCTCTCCTGACCTCTAAATTTTGTACCTCAGTGATGGCAACAGGACAAATGACCTCCCAGCAGAGGCAGCAGGATGACACTTACACTCACCTGGTGGCTATCACAGTACTTTTACAGGAGCCCACAATAACTGTAGTTGCGCTGGCAGAATCAAGGACTGAAACAGCACAACATTGGATTTTCCGAAGTCCTGGGCAGTCTTCACGTTGCTGCTAGGTCTAACAGCCTAGAGCTTCTTCCAGGAGACAAAAAATTACACAACCTCCAACCACCTTCACCTTGTATTTTAAACTCTGATTCAACTGATGACTGCAAAAATGAAAGATAATCCTTCCCTCCCTTTGCAAACATCAAACACATCTCATCTGAGACTGGGACATCTATAAGGAGAGCTGACAAGCTGCATTAGAGAAAAATCAAATATAAAGTCTGTGTGATAGCACATTTATTTGCATAACAGATAGACATGAGCAAACAAAACCAAATATTCCTGGAGGAAAGAGGTTTGGTTTCCTGAATATCTCCCTACACAAGGACTTGGAAGTGAATTATTTTTATGAAATGAAAAATGCTGAAACTTAAAACAGTTGCAAAGCCTCAAAACAGTGTTATTTCAAACAGACTTGAATACTTGAGACAAAACAAGGTAACATCAGGTAGATCTACCAACAGTTCACAAATACAGCTCTTTTAACCTCCGAAGCAGTTAATATCTATGATTACTTGGTAGAGAGAAATGCCATACAGGATCCTATACCTTAAAAATTTTAAATGGCCAAAATTCAGTTAAGAATATTTTAAAATAACACATTCTGAGCAGTGTAGATATTTATTTAATAGCAGATTAAAATAATTTTAATAGTAGATTGTTCAATATTTACTCAATAGTGTAGATTTTTATTTAATATATTATTTCAGGCAGTGGCACTTCTTTTAAAAGAAAACTTTCTCAGCAGTTCTCAGTAAGAAAAGATTATGTACACACTATATGTATGTTTCTCTCTAATGCCTCCCCTTCTCTCTGACAGCTCGTTCATCTTACTTGATGCACAGTGTTGAACATTAAAATACAAATTCCATTTTATACTGGCATTGAAATAACTTGATGTCATTTCTGTCAAGCATGTGCATCTGTGTAAAAGCTTCTTTAATACTCATCCATTTTTCTATTATGTATCAATTTTATGTTTTCATTTCTAGAATTCAGGCATTAAAATATGTATGTATTACAATATCAATGTTGTATACCAAAAAGGAATTGACTTCACAGTTAAAATGCTTCATCAACTATTTTTATATATATGCATAAAGGTAGAAAACAAAATACCAGAAGCACCTAGGATATTACAGCTAGATCTGTTAATGTAATTTTTTTGCATAAAATATTATTCTGAGTTTAGTAACAGCCCGATTTTAAAAGCTTCCTGAAGTCAGGCTTTACACATTTTCCAGTTGCCTTTATATAAGACATCAAAAAACCCCAATAAAATTTTTAAAATGTAGCACATATAACATACGTAACAACTAACCCAGTAATAAGTTACAGAGAGAATCATTTAATTTTTCCACAGAGTGAGCAGAGAAAAATCTTAATTCTTGCTGGGAAGTAAGAGTTTAAAACATTTTTGGATGTGTCTTAAAATTTTAACTAAGATCAAGTATTAAAGCTTTGTAAATGGCTTTGTATCTAATGTAGATAGCTTTTTTAATATATAAAAATATGTTTATCTGTGTGTATATATGTGTCTATATACACACCTACATGCATACATATATGTATGAATAGAGAATACCTATATTTACATAGAATTATATGAATAATTTAATTCGATGAATTAAAATAAATACAGCCTACAGATTCTGCAGGGGCTTAGTCATGTGGTTTCATTAAGAGCTGTGTGTTGCATAATTAGGTACTACTTTACAGCACAAGTCCTGGCACTACCTACAGATTTACACCAGTTAGAAAGAATGTTTCCAACATGAACACCTCCTTCACCTACTTGGTGAATCTGATTTTCAATATTTACTTTCCAAGACACTTAATTTGGAAAAACTAAACCAAAAAGTTTAAAAAAAGTATCAAAACATTAACACCACTAAATAGTGCTTAATCTTGGAAACATGCTTGATTCCACAAAAACTCATATACTCTACTCCTTAAGGTAACATAAACAGAAAATGTTTTCCTTCTGGAAATGAAAATGCTGAAGTCTTAGTTGATGCTAGTAAATCTGCTGAAGCCATGCTTTCAACAGAACAGAGCCCTTTTACCTGAAGAAAGCAAGTTGCTTTCTCATTATCAAGAAATATACTAAATTCCTTACTAATAACATATAGTTTACTATGTATCCTATATATTAGGATTCTAATTATTTGCATTGCTGCATCCCATACCACCAAGAGGCTTACACTCAATGCCTAGCAGGAAAATTAGCTGCTTGCCTAAAAAACACCTGTTCTCGCTGAACATTTTAAAGCAAACTGTCTCCAGAAAATTACCTTCTTTTTTGAGACTAATCACACCAAAAATAAATCTTTGAACAGAATGTTAAGCAACACAGTATTTACAGCAGCTCAGAATAAACTTTTACTAAAAATCTTCTAGATTTTTAATCTAAAAGTTTTAGAAATTGCCACTGTGCAAATCTGTTGCGATGAAAACTGTTCACACTGCCGCAGTTTCCTATCTTCTGTAGCTTCACTTTTTCCATGTATAAGCACTATGCTGAGGTACTTTTAAACCAGCATTGTTTTTACACTGAGGTGCTTCTACTACTTCAACTTGATCAGCTCAGTTAAGGTTCTACAGTACGTGCATGAATAATCAAAGCCAAAGGCAATTTCTCAAACTGCGTTTGAAGAAAGTTTTCTTTCATCTTTCACTACTGCACAAATGCAACACTCACGTCATCTGAGTTTAGGATAAAATTTAGCTTAAAACCAAAGATGAAAAGCTTGATTTAAAGCTACAGAGTTACTGCAGGTCTTCGGCCCACTCAGGAAGATCACGCTATGAACTGAAAAACAAAAAGGTGTATTTAACAGCTTTATTAATATATGAAGTCAACACGCCCTCAGTCTCTTGATCCAAAATATTCTGCTGTACTAAACACTCTCGAAATATTTTATCCTAAAGAGTGCTGAATAAAGTTCCTCATGATTTTAGGTATCTCCTGTTTATGCTCTTTTCATCACAATTCCTCCCAGTTCGTAGCATATATGCGAATAAACTTATTTTCAGATTGTTTGGATACAATCTTCAAAACACTCACTCATGTAGTATATTGGAAGAGATCAGAAAATCTGGTTTAGGAATTTAGCTCAAGTCTCATCCCATGTATAGTCAAGAACTGCTCACTGTTTGCTCTGCCTGCTCTCCACGCCCACATCTATGGTTTGTGAACATCTTCTGCAGAATTGCTACAGACAGACACTCTGTCCTGCCAAGGAATGATTTCTCTTCCTTCCACCAGAGGTTTACTTCTACTCCTTTCATCTACTTCCACTTAGCCTGCAACTACTATGAGAAAAAAGGCGTTTCCTCTTTGAATACAAATTAAGTGTTTAGACCTAATCCAACTTTAGTAATATCTTTGTTTCTGATATACATGTGAGGAAAAGAATTCCCTAACTTTATATTTTCTCATGCTGCTATGGGTTTTTAATGCTGTAAAATTTTGGGATTGCTCACAGCAATTAAAAGGTGTGACAAATACAATGTAGATAACAATTCTTGCTCTTCTAGGTGACAAAAATAGCTAAGGAGGCCATTTCAAAAGGATGGTAAAAATTGGAAGAAATTGTTCTTTTTCAACATTTTTTCTCACTAACTAGTAAATCCTTAAATCACCTTGAAGGAGAGGGGAAAGGGAGAGATTGGGAGAAGAGGTGCTGTTCTGGAGTTTGGGTGTTCCCA